>JAUEKS010356910.1:0-17604 GCA_031762815.1 Tylodina fungina | reverse complement strand
GGCATTCAGCTAGGATTTGGTTTCTCTGCTGGATTCCTTGATTACATATTATCAATTCCAAAATCATTAGATATAATTCACGCAAATAAAACTGGTATTAATGCCGTTATGGCTAATCCTGGATGAATTTGAGTAATTGGCGCTGCAGCTGCAGCAACATATTTCTTCTTAGGGAAATATATGATTAATAAATTTGATCTATCTACTCCTGGTCGGAAAGATGGAAGAATTACTACAGGCCTTGCAGAAGAGGCACAGGAAGATGATCCAACTGGATTTAGTGCTAAAGCTAGAAAGATAGTTAGAGCTCTTGGTGGTTGAACCAACATTACTAAATATGATAATTGTACAACTCGGTTAAGATATGATGTTGTTGATTCATCAAAAGTTAATGAGAAAGATCTAAAAGCAGCTGGTGTTCTTGGTGTCATCAAAGTATCAAAAACACACGTTCAAATAGTCATTGGTCCTAAGGTAGAAATACTTAACGACGAAATAAAAAGAAATAAAAATAAAAAATTATAATTAAAGACAAGCAAATGCTTGTTTTTTTTGATCGCAAAATATAATTGATAATGTAGAAATGTATTAATATTATTTAAACTCAAATCCGATAATAGGCTTGTTAGTGCTTTTACTTTATATTTTTTATTAATTTATTATTTCTCTCAATATCTAATATATAAATTTCTTCAAAAAGTTTATCAAGGATATAATGTATTACTCTACTTGAGATTGTTGGCAATTCTTTTTCATCGACAATTTTACCGTCCGAATAAACAGAACCATGTATATGATCTGTTACATATTTTTTAATATTAGAATGAGATGTGGAGGTTATTGAAAACATAACCAATTTTTCTTCAAAACTTTTTATTTTTTTTATTACTTTAATAAAATTATGATTTTTACCAGAAAAAGAAATAAACAAATAAATTACATCGTCCGGAAAAATATTGGCTACGTCATCAACACTCACTATTTCTGTTTTGATATTTATCTTATTTAATTGTCTTCTTAAATTTTCTGCTATATATAATGAGAAACCAGAGGCAAATAATTTGACTTTCTTCTTTTTATTAATTAATTTTGCAAGATTTTTAAATTTATTTGTATGAATTAATTCTTTTGTTTTCAATATGCTTTGTATTTCATTAGAAACAAGATCATTTTTACTTCCATTGGTTTCCGCAAAAATTGTACTCACAAATCCCTTATACCCTGCAATATTCATTTTATTAAAAAATCTGGATATTGCTGATGGTGAGACACCAACTTTGTATGCAAATTCTTTTATGGAAAAAAGTGCCAATTGCTCACCATAATTTTTAACTATAAAATTAGCTACTTTGCAATCGGTTTTAGTCAATAAATCACTATTTAAATATCTCTTTACTTTTCCTATAAACATAATTAAATTATATTGTTATTTAAAAGTTTTTTTAAAATAATATTAAAAAGAATTTTTAAACTTTGTTATTAATATAATTAATTTGCAATAAATAATTGCTAAGGAGAGTGAATGAAAATAAATACAAGAAATATTGTTTTATCATCATCTTCAACAACCAAGAAAGAATTATTTGCTGAACTAGGCAAAGTAGGGAGATTACTGGGTGTTGTTGATGATGCTAAAGCATTGGAAAAGGGATTTTGAGCACGAGAAAAAGAGGGTTCAACAGGTATGGAGTTTGGTTTCGCAATTCCTCATGCCAAAATGGACTCAATTAAAAAGCCGACTATCATTGTTCTTAAAACAAAAAATGCTATCAAAGATTATGAAACTTTTGATAAAACAAAAGTGAAAAATGTTATAGCATTGCTTATACCAAATAAAAACATTCAAAAAGACCAAATAAGAATATTATCTTCGGTAGCTATTAAATTAAATGATTCAAAGTTTAGGGAAAGCATAATTAATGCTAAAACCCCGACACAAGTGGTCGATATCATGAATTCAATTGATTTTTCTGAAAAAGGAACACCACATAAAACTACATCGCCATCAAATAAAAAAGGTTTTAAATTTGTTGGTATCACTTCATGTGCTGCTGGTGTAGCACATACATATATATCAGCCGAGAATCTGGTCAATGAAGGTGAAAAGATGGGCCACCAAGTAAGAATAGAAACACAAGGAGCCGGAGGTCCGGAAACAGAATTGACATCAAAGGAGATACGTGAAGCTGATTTTGTGGTTATAGCTTCTGACATCGATGTAGATATGAGTAGATTTAATGGTAAAAAGGTTTATAGAACAACCGTTGCACACGCTGTCAAAAATGCTAAAGAGGTATTGGTATTTGCTACACAGAAGGCACGTACTCAAAAAGGTGAAAATCTTTCTGGTGTCAAGGAAAACCATTCAAAAAAAGGTATTTTAGCAGGTATTATGAATGGGGTTTCATGAATGATACCATTACTTGTTGCCGCAGCTATATTATTGGCCATTCCCAATATTGCTGGAGCTGTTATTGGCAAAGCTGATATTGTATCACAAGGGTCTTGAAAAGACTATATAGATAATGGATTAACATCACCATGGTGAAGATTCATGTTTGTTATGATGCATATGGGATGATCATCAATTTCATTAATGTTCCCTATTTTTGCTGCGTTTACAGCTATGGCTATAGGCAATAAACCAGCATTTATACCAGGGCTAATTGGAGGGTTCTTAGCTAAACCAACAATGTTTTATGGAGATTTCCATGATACCGCACTCCCAGCTGGTTCATATCCATTCATGAATACATCTTCTGGGTTCTGAGGAGCATTAATTATTGGGCTTTTAGTTGGATATGTAATGCTTTACGCAAATAAATATATTAAAGTACCCAAGATTATGAATGCTGTTAAACCAATGCTAATATTGCCATTTATTGGTGCATTATTTGTAACAACAGTGATGATATTGGCAATTAATCCAGCCTTTGGTTATTTAAATGAACAACTTATAACTTTTGCTAAAAATTCAGGTAAAAGCGGGAAATATGTCTTGGCACTTGTTATCGCACCTATGACAGCGTCTGACTTGGGAGGTCCCATTAATAAAGCTGCAACTACTGTAATGAATATGTTTTATGAAACAAGGACTATTTCTTTGACAATGAGAGTTATCCCCACAATTACACCATCAATAGGATTGGGTCTAGCAGCTATTTTTGACAGATTCATTGTTAAAAGAAGAGTATTTGATTCTGAATTAAGAATAGCTGCTCCCAACGCAATTATTTTAGCACTACTTGGTATTTCTGAAGGTGGTTTACCATTTATGTTTAAGCGACCTTTATTAACAATTCCTGTGAATATTATTGGGGGAACTATCGGGGCATTAGTCGGGATTATGACGGCCACAGAACAATGATTCCCTGATTCCGCTATTTGAGCTTGACCATTTGCCAGACCAGTCTGGGGACTTCTTCTTGGAATATCTATTGGTGCAGCATCAACCATGTTAATGCATATATTCCTAAGAGTTTTCTTGATTAAAATCGGAAGATTAGAAATTCAAGCTAAACCAATCGAAAAGATTGAATGAAAAAAAATATTTAAAGGTAATATATTAAGAAATGCCAAAAAATAGAATTCATATAATACACCATACCCACTGAGATATGGAATGATACTTTACAACACACGACACAAATGCTCTTTTAAATTATAATTTGAAATATTCTCTAGACCACTTGGAAAAAAATGAAAATGAATCATTCCTTTTTGATGGTCAATTATCACCATTTGAGGATATCCCTAAATTACCAAAACTCTTTAGTAGAATTAAAAAGTTAGTTAAAGAGGATAAATTAAAAGTTGGCCCATGATACTCGCAACCAGATTTAAGATTAACATCTGACGAAGGGATTTATCGTAATTATCATTACGGGCAAGAACTTGCCGGAATGAAATCAAATAAATATAATTATTTGTATACTCCTGATACTTTTGGTTTTGGAGAAAACATACCTACGATTTACAATTCACTCAATAAAAAGTGAGCAGTACTTTGGAGGGGAGTAGACAGAAAATCCGTTAAGAACGCACCCGTATTTAAATGGAAAGCACAAAATGGAGAATCTGTATTAGTTTACAACATTGGCTCAGGATATTTTGTTGGAAGATATTTATATAATGATCAAACTTTAGAATCTTTATATAAGAACAATATTTTACCTTCTATAAAAAGGCAAATGCAAAATGGGAAATATTCCGTTGTAGCAATTCCATCCGGAGGGGACCAACAACCTTATAATTCGGATATTAAAAATGCAATCAAAAAGTTAAATGCTAAAAAAGATGGCAATGAATATATTTTGTCTTCATGAAAACAATTCTTTCGTGAGCTAGAACCTCAGGTCAAAAATATCCCCGAGTATACAGGTTCTCATACGCTTGCATATGGAGGGAGACTCCATAAATTAGTGGGTGCACACAGGGCGGATATTAAAAAAATACTATACTCAACAGAAATGAAAATTTCAAGGGTATTAGAACCATTACTATTAATGTCGCCATTAAGTCGCCAATATTATCCGGAACTAGAAATGGATAAAATGTGAAAAAATATATTATTATCACAAGCACACGATGCATATGCCTCATGTAACTCAGATGTTGTTAATACAAACATTAAAAACAGGTTATTAGAATCAGAGAACATGTATAGATCTAATAAAGATTTAATTTTGAGATTTATTGGTGAAAATTATAAAGATAATCAAGTGTTAGTAGTTAACCCCACACAATTTTCAGGTAAAAAATTATTCGAACTAGAAATTGCCACCAAAACAAAAAAATTCCGCATACAAAATAAAAATAACGATGTAGATTTTATTATTACATCTCAAAAAATAAATAAAGGACTTGTAAAGGTTGTTTATACAGCTGATGGAGAGGTGGAGAAAAAACTACCAGATATTTACATAAGTAAAATTAAAATGCTCACTAATGTAAAAAGAAGTTCAATACACAAATTATCGGTTATTGAAAGTACTGACAAATGAACATCCAAAAACAAAGAAGAATTCAAAGTTGAATTTAAGGATGGCGATTTCATTATAACTAAAGCAAATGATTCAACTAAGATGAACATTAATTTTCATCTAGATGGAGGCGACAGTTATGATCTTGATCTTTATAAAGATGTGAAGCCTTTCACCTTAAAAGATGCAAAGGTTAAAAGAATATCTAAAATTCAAAGTGGAAATATATCCGTATCCAAATATTCACTTGAAATTAAACTGCCCAAAACAATTAAGGGATGAAAGATGAGGAAATCTACAGATGTGGTTCGTGGTGAAATTAACTTCACTTCCTCTAACAGATTTAATATTAATTATAAATTTAATAATCTTGTACCACACCTATTAATTCAGCCTACATTGACCCAAAATCATTCCGATCATAATCATAATGTGCTTTCTCAAAACGGATATATTACAAGAGAGAACAAAGTCATTGTAGATAAAAGTGAATTGCCAAACCTGAGAGAATTACCAACTGATTTTGATTTTATGCATGGGAATGTAGTGATTGGTAATATATCAAAACTTTCTATATTTTCATTAGATGTAAGAGAATATAAAATTAATAACAATAAAATATTTTTTAACTTATTAAGAACTCCAGATGTGTTGGGTAGACCTGACCTCAAAATTAGGCCAGGAAGAGCCAGTGGTCTTTCTGATAAAATTGTAACGATCCCTAAATCAACTTCCGAACTTAATAATGAAACATTTTCAATAAACTTAGATTTTAACCTCTCTAAACAAGAATTAACTCATGTTATTGATGAAATGGTATTAAATAATATGGCTTTTCACAAGCAGGGTATATATAAATATTATTCAAACGTAAACAGTTGAACACTTCCAAACATTTCAACAAATAAAAATCTTTCAAAAACCATAATATTATCAAATAAAAATATTGTTGTACAAGCGAGTTTTAAATCTCGTGGTTACTACTATTTAAGAGTAAATAACCCTTTAAGCAAACAAGTATCCACTTCTATACAGTTCTTTGGAAAAACATATAAAAATGTAATAATAAAACCAAATGAATCAAAAACCTACAAAATTAAAGCGCAGAGAACAAGCGCGATTTAAGAAGCAAAATATAAAACAGATTAACAAAAACAGAGAATTGATTAAAAAGCAATTTATTATAAAAAGAAAATTATTTAATAAATCTCTTTTTGCAACTGCGGTATTTGCCATATTGCTCTTAGCCATCGGGATAACTATGACAACCGTCTTTATTTGATCAATAGGAATAACATTAATTGTAGTAGGTATTTTGCAAATAATCCTGTGTACATATATGTTTTACCAATTAAATTGAGGGTTTGCAAATTTAGAAATTATAGCTAAATATAAGAGGACGTGAATATTATTCCTTATCACAGCGAATATTATTGGCGCTATATATATTGGTTTATTAATAAGAAAATAATAAAACAAGGTTTAAAGCCTTGTTCCCGGATTAAATTATAAAGTGCAACACTTAAAGTAATATTTAGGTGAGGCACTTTTTGTTTGTTAAATTAAGATATTAATAAAAAAAGAAGTACCCACAACAACAAATTGATGAGTACATATGAATTATAACCAATTACTGTCCCGACCCATGGATTGATTAATATAATAATAGAAGATTAAAATATTTTGAAGTCAAACTATTACAATGCAAATATTGAATTTAAAATTTGATATTTTTATATAAGATTAATTACTTTTACAATAAATAATTATGTGAAATGATGAGTCTATTTTATCAATTATGCATATTATAAAAATAAAATATTTATGATTAATTTAGAATTTTGTAACAAATTTATACTTGAACTATAAGGTTGTGGTTAATTATCAAACTACTTATCTAATTTTTATATAAAACAATGAGTGGATACAAAATAATAAACTTAATCAGGTATTTTTTTTAATTGTTAACAATATATGTATGTTTATTTGATGACACCAATATCCGTGTCATGCAGATTTCTTAGTGTAATTTCTACAATTTGATTTTCATTTATACAAAAATATAAAGAATCACAATTTATATTATTGGTATTTTTTTATATTTATTCAATTACAATTATATATCCAGCAAATAGCAAAATTATTGTTTTAGATTTAAATCCACATTATCTAATATGACAATTGTACATTTAATTGAAGCAACATATTGTCAATTTATCACACATTAATGAAAACCAAAATGTTGTTAGTTGTCAATCTTTATTAAAATCAACCTAAACATATATTTGTATTTTTTTGACTTAAAATAAAAGCAACCATTAGCAACTACATTCAATTTATTTATACTTATAATTTACATTAGTTATATGCGGTTAACTTTAATAATTGTGCATTTTCGGATCTAGAAATTATTATTTCATATATATTATCATAAATTTTAAGCACTTTTCTTCTTGCTGAAGTCGTGAATGTCCTTGTAGGAGAACTACCCAGGGTTGTTTCTAAAATCGAAACACTATATTTAATACATTTGAGATTTAATTTATTTAAATTACCAGAAATGACCAATACAATTGCATTGGTTTTACTTATAACATCTACCATTCACTGGTGTTGTAAGGAAATTGAATTTACTATTAGCATGTCCTTATTTGAAAGCAGTTTAGACAAACCTATTTGCTCATACTTATTGATGGGTGTCACAACTCATTTGTCAATTCTTGCAAGCTTATTTGCAAAGTCATTATTTGAGTATCAACTAGACGAAACACCTAAAAAAAGTATTTTTCTTGCCTTTAAAATATCGTTTGCAATTTCAATATATTTAATATTTTGTTTTTTATTATCATGAACAAATTTATTGTCTATTATATTATTATGTATATACCTCAATGTAGATCAGTCATCGATGCCCATTCTCCTTAAATATTTGGTTATGAGTGCATTTGATACATGAACTTCCTTTGCCAACATAGTAGCTTTTTTTATTTTTGTGTCAGTTTTTATTTTATTTTGTAATGCTTTTGATATATTACCAAATAAGTTTGCATCTTCTTTTTTCGAAATAATCAATCTCTCCATATATATATTTTCATTAATCATAAACATATATTAACACATTAAAACAATATAGTAAAACATTTTACAATTTTTATTCTTTTTTATATTTATTTTACTAATATACAAGTAAAATGTATATTAAAGGAGGAATTATGAAAAAACAAAATACTTGATTTTTGAATTTGAGGAAGCTAAACACAAAACTAACACTTAAGCAAAAAAAGCAATATATAAATTCATATGAATTAAAAATTGATAAAGCCAAAAACAAAAAAATAACATTAAAATCAAAACTTAATACATTTGAAGATTTAGCGATTAAAAAAATAGAAAAAATTGAAGAGAAATTTAAGGCCAGAGAGGCTAGGATTAACAGTAAAATAAACTATATAGAAAAAAACTTAAAATTGAAAATCAGTAAAGCAGAAAAAGACGCAAATAAAAAGAAATTTAAACTAAAGAAAAATAAATTTTTCGAAGAGAAAACAAAAGCAATAAATGAAAAATTAATTAATACAATTATAGAAATAGAACAGCAATTAGGTGCAAAAAAAGCAGAATTTAAAAAAGCATTAATAATAGCCAAAAAGAAAAAAATTCAAAACACAAAACAAGTTAAATTTAATTCTATTTATATTGGTGCTGAAATTCGAGAATTAGACAATCTTATACAAGATTATAAAATTTTAATTAATAAAATTAGTCAAGATCATTTCTTTGAATATTTTAAAAAATTCAAAAGAGACAAAAAACTTCGTAAATTAAAAAGAGAAGAAGAACAAACAAACAAAAATTATATGCGCCCTATTATGAAGGCCGCAAATAAAATGGCAAATCAGAGACACTTAATGGCCATTAGAAATGGTGTTGTATTGACTATGCCGCTTATTATAGTTGGATCATTATTTCTTATTATAGCCAACTTTCCAATATCGCAGAGTAATTCTGCAACCAATAGATTTTTGGTTGATTTAATGCCTTTAAAATGAAAAGAGGCTTTTACTTCCATATTTAGTATACTGATGGGTGTCATTTCTATTGTTGTAGCATTTGGTGTCGCATCATCGCTAGGAAGATCGTATAAATTAGACAGAACTACAGCTGGAGTGTTGGGGTTTGTGTCATTCATTTTATGGGTATTCCCAGGCACACTTATTAAATCAGACTCTCTACCATATTCAGTTATGGTTTTGGGTTCACCAACAGAGGCGTATATAGCTACAGATGTAATTAAGAATGCGGGGTTAGAATTATCTTCTCTTGGTTCGGGGGGGATGTTTGCAGCAATATTTACATCAATTATAATTGTTGAATTGTATCGTTTTGTATTAAAATACAACATCACAATCAGACTACCAAAACAAGTACCACAAGCGGTGTCTAATTCATTTCTAATATTAGTGCCAATATTTTTCTATTCTGTGGTGGTGTTTTTTATGGGATATATATTCCGAGTGGATCTTATTCATGGGTTAAACAAAATGGTATCTCCCTTAAATGCATTCTTAACAGAAAATCTAGGCGGTGTCTCCTTACTTGTATTATTGATAACACTATTTTGATCAGTGGGACTTCATGGTGTTGCAATATTCAATGCTGTTGTTAGGCCAATTTGAACACGCGTTATCATTGAAAATTCACAAAATTACGAAAATGGACTACCGGTTACACACGCATATCCAGAACAATTTCTCCAGTGAACGGTGTGGATTGGTGGTGCGGGAGCGACGCTTGGATTAGTTATAATGACATTAATATTTGCAAGATCTAAACAGTTAAAAGCTGTCGGGAGAGCAAGTATACTACCAGGATTATTCAATATAAATGAACCGGTAATATTTGGTTATCCTATTATGTTAAATATTTTAATGATTATTCCATTTATATTGGCCCCACAAGTATTGGTTTATTCATCTTGATTATTTCAAGAACAATTACTACATTATGATTGGGTAGCGGTGACGCCTTGAACACTTCCCGGACCAGTAGGTGCATTCTTTTCATCTGGCTCCAATTGAAAGGCTATGATTACAGCATTAGTAAACATAATAATTTCCGCAATTATATATCTACCATTCCTTCTTATGTATGATAAACAATTATTAACCACTGAGAAGGATGCTCTCAAGAAAGAAAAATCAGCAATAGAAAAAAATGAAGGAATTGTTCTCAATCAATAAATTCATAAAAGGAGAAACATGATTTTATTTATATACTTAATTGCATTATTTGTTCCATTTATTTTAAGTTTATATTTAACCAATAAATTTAAGCATATTATTTATAAAAAAAATAAAAGATTTTTAAGTATATTAATATCTACATCTTTATATTTATCAATAATTATTTCTATAGTATTATCATTTATTTATTTAACAAATAGAAATTTTAACATATGATTTTGAATTTTAATCTTAACTTTAACTGGCATATATGTAGGAATTAGTATGATATATGGAACATTAAGAATTGAAACGCTAAACAAAAAATATCAACAACAATCTAAATATTTTAAATAAAATATCGAAAGGAAAATATGAAAAAATATTACAAAATAGGAGTATTGGGGGCAATTGTTGCTCCATTAGCCACAGTGGTTGCTTGTGGTAGCGCAGAAAAAAATGTGGTGGTTCCTTTGAATAGTGACATCGCAAAATTAACAGAACTAAATACTTCACAAATGAGTAAATCAATAGTAGGATCATCTAAGACAAAAGTAAGTGACGCGATAGCAAAATTACCAGGATTTAAAGCTCAATCTACACAACAGATGATTGATGGCACACCACGTACATCGAGTATTATTGCTAATGGTAAAAATTTAAAGAACGATAAGGATGATTCTTCATTGTTTAGGAAACCAACTGAGTTCGATAATTATACCGAGTTAGACTGATTAAAGCATTTTGCAAATCTAAATACTGCTTCACCTTCAGGTGTGTCTCCTATGTATAGATGGAAGCAAACCGTCACTAAATCTCAGATTAAAGAAGTAATTGATAAAACCCTTGGTAATCTTGTACAACAATTCATCGATGCACAAGTCACAAGCGATGTTGAAACACCAACAAATCCATTTGGTTCAAGTAAATTTCTACTTTGAGATAAAAATAAAAAAGATTGAACAATAGATCTTAAAAAGATTACTGATGGTTCATATAATTGAGAAAAACACGAGGGTAATCAAAAGTCAAGTTTTATTGGTGATATCCAAGACATTGTTATAACAAATAGAGCGAATTCCGGTGTTGTCAAATCAATTATTGTAGTAGGTTCAAAAAATACTATAGCTGTCGCATCTGAATATCAAATTAGATTTCTACTGAGATTCAAAAAAAATCCATCATATGGTATTAATGAAAAGCATTGAAAAGAGTTCAATCAGCTCAGTGTAGCAGGGGGAAAAATAAATACATATGTTCCAGATGAAGAGGCAAATTCATTAAAATGAGTTGTGCGTGAACATGCAGAGGATTACACACCTAAATATAATTCTGGGCAAGCAACATTATTTGCTCCAATTGCAAAAATAAAAACAATTAAAAGAACAATTCCTGGTTCAGGATATAAAGACGGGTATGCCCTTCTTCCATCTGGATATTTTTCAATATATAATTCAGGTAACTCATTGACATTCTTTGGTGGTGGATATGGACATGGTGTTGGAATGTCTCAGTATGGAGCTGCGCAACTCGGGAGAGCTGGATGAGATGCCGAGAAAATTGTAAATCATTACTACAAGGGTGGTATGGTAAAGGACGCAACAGATGCAACAAGTATCTCAAAGGCATATAAATTTGCAACAGTTGGACTTACATTTGGTGCAGCACAGCAAGATGCAAGGAAGGTATCTACGACTGAAATTGTACTAAAACCAACTCCTGGTGAGCATTTAATTTATGTTCAAAATGATTCACAAAAACAAGACATCCAGTTCAAGAAAGATGAAATAATTACTATAACACGTACTTCATCTGGAGATAAATTTACAATAACAGGCGATAAAAATTCTACCGAAACCATTGATGCAGTAAAAGTAAAAGGCGATGAACAAGGGAACTCTGATGTTAGAAAACAAAGTTCTGAATGAGGATTCAAATCATCGGGGTCAAATAAATCGGTTGCCATACCATCATTAAAAAATGTAAAACGTTGAAGAAAATACAAGTCAGCATCAAAAATAGGATATATTGGTATAGAAAAAGATCAAAATGGTAGACCTATAGCACTATCTCCAGAATATCAAGGATATATAATACCATTTGTTTCGCCAAGAAATGGTAATAATAATTCATTTTCAGTTGCTAACAAGACTCCAATTAACAACTATATAAAATACATTTTACCATCAGAAATGATTTCTTATTTTGGCCTAGAAGCACTAGAAGCACAAGCAATAACAGCGCGTTCAAACTTTTATGCTGAGGCTATAAGTGATTCTAAGGGGGGGTATGGAGTTGATGTACTGGATTCAACAGCATCTCAAGTGTATAACAATGCCAATATAAAACCCAATGAAGAAACACTCTTTGCTAATGCTGCCAATAATACAGGAAGCAAAATTATTGTTGATAATACAAGCAACAACCCACTTCAAACAGTATATGCATCTGCTAATTCTGGCTTGAGTGCATCTCCAAATGATGTTTGAATAAATTGAGCAAAAGAACCGTCAAACTTGAAAGATTTAAGGAAAGGGTGAGATAAATAAGTATGAAAAAAGGACTTTTATTATGCTCCGGAGGCATGTCAACAACATTAATTGCCAAGGCACTAAATGATATTTTTCAAGGAGAAATACAATGAGATGCAAAGGGTGTTGCAACTTCATCAGCTTATAAGGATGTATTAGATGAATACGACTTTGTATTTGTTTCTCCACAAATAAGATTTATGTACGAAGATATTAGCCTTGAATGCGAAGTGCATGGTATACCATGTAAGCAAATAAATCCACAATTGTATATAGCTACAAAGGCTGATCAGCTTGCAGATATTGTGAGAAAAAACATTTAAGATAGTATTTTAATTTATATAATATTAGATAAGGAGAGTTATGAATTATGAAGATATTTCATTTAAAATTATTTCTAAAACTGGCGAAGCAAAGTATAATGCCATACAAGCTCACAAAGTAGCGTTATCAGGAGATTTTGATAAAGCATATATACTTATAGATGCTGCCAATTCGGAAATTAATAATGCTGCACTATTACATATGGATGTAATAACAAAAGAAGCAAACGGAAAACAATTAAAATTCTCAGTCTTGTTTATGCATGCTGAAGATCAGTTTTTAACAACACAAACATTTATCTTAACCACAAAGATGATGATCGACCAATTGAAATATGTAAAGGATAAATAATGAATATACAAAGACAACTAGGGATATCCATTTATCCATCACATCAAGATGTAGAGCAGATGAAGCAATACATCGAAGCAGCTCACAAAAAAGGGTTTACACGTATTTTTGCATCAATGCTCGAACTTACAACCGAAACTAAAGATGATATCTTAAATAAATTCAAAATAACATTTGAGTTTGCTAAAAAATTAGGGTTTGATATTTGTTTAGATGTTAATCCCAGAATTTTTGACCTAATTGGCGCAAAACCATCTGACCTTTCAATTTTTAATGAATTAAATGCCACAACTGTTCGTTTGGATATGCCTATGGACGCTAAGTCTGAAGCAGAAATGACATATAACAAATATGGATTGAATATTGAAATAAATGCATCAAACGGAACTGCTTACATCCAAAATATAATTTCATACAAGCCAAAAAAAGATAAGCTTATTGCTGGTCATAATTTTTATCCACAAAGAAATGCTGGGTTGGAATACAATTTCTTTATAAAGGCAACTAAAATCGCTAAAGATAACGGATTAAGAACCACAGCCTTTGTATCTTCTTCAGTCGGCAAACAAGGACCATGAAATGTTACAGATGGATTACCAACACTTGAGATGCATAGATCTATGCCTATTGCCACACAAGCTAAACACTTATGAGCTCTTGGTATTATAGATGATGTGATTATTGGTAATGCTTATGCATCTGACGAAGAATTAGAATCTCTTGCATCTATTGATAAATATAGAATAACACTATCTGTAAAAACACTCCCTGAAACAACTGACATAGAAAAAGAAATTATTAATCTTGATTCACATTTTAGAAGAGGTGATATCAATGAATATACAATAAGATCAACAATGTCAAGAGTTTGATACAAGAAGCATGACTTTAAACCACATGATAACGATAAACCACAAAAAAAAGGAAACATATATATAGGGAATGATGATTTTGGGATTTACAAAGGTGAGCTACAGCTTGTTATAAATGATATTCAAGCTGATAATAGAAAAAATCTTGTTGCTCAAGTAATTGATGATGATATGTTTTTAATTGATTACATAGATTCATGGGATAAATTTAAATTTATTATTGAGGAAAAGAATGATTAATATCAGTGAAATTTCTACAGAAAATAGTAATAAAAATACAACAAATATAGATTCCTTACCAACAAACGAGCAAGTAAAATTAATTTTAAAAGATTTTTCTACTATTGATAAAGCATTAATGGAAAATGTTGATAATATATCAAAATTAGTTGATATGACATTTGAGACCATAAAAAACAACGGAAAGATTTATTATATTGGAGCAGGGACATCAGGACGACTTGGCATTCTGGATGCATCAGAAATACTTCCCACTTATGGTGAAGCAGGGATATTCCATGCAATAATTGCTGGTGGAGAGAAAGCAATCATTTCTCCTGTGGAAAATGCAGAAGATGATTTAAATCAGGCAATCGTTGATGTAAAAAATGCAAATGTATCAAAACAAGATTTATTAATTGGTCTATCTGCATCTGGACGTACTCCATATGTTGAATCTGCATTGCAATATGCAAAATCAATCGGAGCAAGAACTGGATCAATTTGTAATTCTAAAAACTCAAAAATATCTGCAATTGTTGATGCCCCAATCGAGGTTGTTGTTGGTCCAGAACCAATTGTTGGTTCTACAAGAATGAAATCAGGATCTGCCCAGAAAATTGTACTAAATACAATTTCTTCACTAGCCATGGTAAAAATCGGTAAAACATATGGTAATCTTATGGTGGATGTTGTGGCAACTAATGAAAAGCTAAAAACACGTTCACTTAATATAATCGTAGAAGTAACATGTGTATCTTTAAAAGAAGCTAGCGAAGCACTTAAAAAAGCAAATGGCTCAGTCAAATTGGCCATAGTAATGATATATAAAAACCAATCAAAAGAAGACTCGATAGCCTTACTGAAAAATAATGAAGGTATATTAAAAAATATTATTAAGGGGTAATGTGAACAAAATAGTTATAGATGGAGGAGGAACCTCCCTAAAATATATTATTATTGATAAAGAATATAACCAAAAAGAAGAGGGTAGTCTAAGTGGGGGCAATCTTTCTACAAATTTTGATCTTGTATTAAAAAACCTTAAATTCTTATTAAAAAAATATCCAGAAATAAATGCTGGTATTTTTGCTTTTGCTGGTTTTGAGGGATTAACTAATGACAAGAAAGATTGCATTGCATCTACATTAAGTAAAATTAATAATAAAATTATATTATCTGATGCACTTCTTCCTGCCTATATTTCTGATAAAAAATTGATATCGTTAACACTAGGTACAGGTACAGCCATATTTAAGAGAGAAAATAACAAGGTAAAACAATATTTAGGGTTTGGATATACAATAGGGGATTTAGGCTCTGGTTATGAAATCGGAAAAAAATCCTGTTTGATGTGCTGGCATCTGAAGATGCAGAATTAATCAAGGAAGTTCAAAAAGTATTACAAACAAAGAGTGATGTTGTTAGCTACTTATGATCTAATAAAGAAACAATTCAAAAGAATATTGCTAGTGTCGTTCAATTAATTAATTCTAAAAATTCAAAAATGAAAACTATTGCTCGTTCAGCATTTGATAACGAATTCACAAAATATTTAGCTTTTCTGGATAAGATAATCGACAAAGATGAACTCATAATCCTTAATGGGGGGATATTTTCAAATATACCAGAATCAATTTCTTTAATAAAAAACAGATTTAATACTAATGAAATAATACATATAAAAGATAATCCTATTAAAATAGGAATCAATATATTGAAAGGCAAAAGATGGTAATTGCATCTATTATGACAGGGACATCAGTTGATGGTGTAGATATTTCTATAAGAGATTGTAAAATAAATAAAAATATTGATTTTTATTCATATTCTTTCACAAACCATGAACAAAGTTACATTAAATCATTTTTATGACCAAATCAAAAAAATATGGCAGAGATATCTGAATTTAACTTTAAGTTCTCAAAACTTGTGGCCGATTATTTTTTAAAGATAGACAAAGATTTATATAACAAGATTGATTACGTTGTTTTTCATGGGCAAACAACATTCCATGATCCTAATAAAGAATTTTCTGCGTTTCCTTCAACTATGCAACTTGGTAATGCCGGTGCATTAGCAACTTTCATTAAAAAGAATGTCATCTCCGACTTAAGATCTTCTGATGTTGCTGCCGGTGGACAAGGAGCGCCATTAGTAGTATACGGAGACAAAGAGTTATTTTGAGATGGTAAATCAAAAACAATTGTTTTTAATATTGGCGGCATTTCTAATGTTTCAATAATAAATGCTGATGGCTCACTTCGCGCATATGACTTAGGCATGGGTAACGCGATTATTGATGCTCTAAGTAATAAATGATTTAATTTGCCATATGATGAGGATGGTAAAATTGGCGCTAAAGGTAAGTTGAATAAAGATCTACTTAGTGAAATCCAACATAAAGATGTGTTTTTATCAAAAACACCGCCAAAGTCGACTGGGAAAGAAAAATATAATATCAATTTCTTAAGCGGCACAAAGTATTTAGATATTAAAAAGGAAGATGTTATTCATACTTTAGAATATCACATTGCCTTTACCTTACTTTCTATATTGAAATTAGAAACAATCAATGGCAATACAAAGTGCATAATCGCTGGTGGAGGTGCGCTAAACCCGATAATTATGGGCTATATTAAAAAGCAACTCCCAGATATACAACTATCTTCTGACTATGGAATTTCCATTCAAGAAAGAGAAGCTGCAGCATTTGCCGTTTTAGGAAAATACTATATAGAAAACAAAAAAATAGGCTCAACAACAAATGCAAAAATGCAAACAGTTCCTGGTTGTCTTTATAAATTTGTTGAGTAGATATTCACAAACTCAATAACAAACTCACTAGTTTAATACTAGTGTTTTTATTTAAGCGTTCATAATGCATACCTATTTAATGATGCTCAAGCCAATATTTTCATTGATTTAATTATCTTATCTTGATTTTGATTGTCTTTTTTTAATTTGTGGGCCAAGATTACTAATGACAGGTTTATTGTAGTTAAATATATACCTACAGCCATAATAAGATATGAAATAAATGTATGGTATTTAAGAACATGAATAAGACCTAATGTTCCTATTGTTATAGTTCCTATAAATA
>JAUEKS010356689.1:0-11626 GCA_031762815.1 Tylodina fungina | reverse complement strand
AGTAGTGACCACTGAGTTGGATCAACAGGAAGAAGTGACCAGTGAGATGGATCAACAGGAAGAAGTGACAAGTGAGATGTATCAACAGGAAGAAGTGACCAGTGAGATGTATCAACAGGAAGAAGTGACCAGTGAGATGTATCACCAGGAAGTAGTGACCAGTGAGTTGGATCAACAGGAAGAAGTGGTCAATGAGTTGTATCAACAGGAAGAAGTGACCAGTGAGTTGTATCAACAGGAAGAAGTGACTGGTGTATTGTATCAACAGGAAGAAGAAACTACTGAATTGTATCGACAGAAAGAAGAGATCACCGAATTGTATCAACAGGAAGAAGAAACTAGATCTACTGAATTGTATCAGCAGAAAGAAGCGACAATTGAATTGTATCATCAGAATGAAGAGACTACTGAATTGTATCAACTGAAAAAAGAGACTACTGAAGTATATCAACAGGGAGAAGAGACCACTGATTTGTATGAACCGGAACACATAATCAGTGAATTGTGTCAACAGGAAGAAGTTACCATTGAATTGTTTAGTCCAGAAGAAGTGAAGACTGAAAAGAGTGAACACGAAGAATTAGTCCCTGAAATAATCAGACAGGAAGAAGTTTCCATGGAAATGGTTAGACAGAAGGAAATGACTACTGAATTGTATCTTCAGGAAGGAGTGATCAGTGGATTGTGTCAAGAGGATGACATGTCTGGTAGATTGTGTCGAGCGGAAGAAGTGGTCACTGAATTATGTCAACAGGAACTGCCTATTGATGTGTCAGAACAAAAAGTAGTTGCTGAATCATTTAGACACGAGGATATCGCGCATGAAATCACTGGACAAAAGCTAATAACCTTTCAAAAGTGGGGACGAGAAGTATCCACTGAAGAATTTGCACATGCTGATGTCACACATGAAATGTACGGACAGGAAGGCGTGACCACGGAATTGTTTGGAAGAGAAATAGTCACTGAAGAAATGTTTGGGATATATGTCGACAGAATCCCTGAAAGTCCTGAAATGTTTGAAGAAGATGTAGCCGCTTATAATTTTGGACAAAAAGAAGTAACAGCTGAAATGTGTGAGCAGGAAAAAGCGACAATTGAACAGTTTAGCTCAGAATTGAAGATTGAAATGTATGAACCAAAAGAATTGGGTGCTGAAATGTTTCGGCAAGATAAAACGACCCCTGAAATTTTGAAACAGAAAGAAACCACTAATACGTTTGGACATGATGAAATGACTGTCGTTATGTGTGGACAGAAAAAAGTGAGCACTGCAATATGTGTGCAGGAAGAAATGACCTCTGACATGTTAGGGGAGGAAGAAGTGGCCGCTGACATGTTAGGGGAGGAAGAAGTGGCCGCTGACATTTTTGGACAGACAAAGGTTAGCACAGAAATATTTGGACAGGAAGAAGATCTGTGCCCTGAAATGTTTGGAGAGGAAGAAGTGAGCACTGAAATGTTTGGACAGGAAGAAGTGACCACTGAAACACATAGACAGGAAAAAGTGACCACTGAAATGTTTCGACAGGAAGAAGTAACCACTGAAATGTTTGGACAGGAAGAAATGACCCCTGAAATGTTTGTACAGGATGAAATGACCCCTGAAATGTTTAGACAGGATGAAGTGACCACTGCAATATTTGGACAGGAAGAAGTGACCACTGCAATGTTTGGACAAGAAATAACCCCTGAAATGTATGGACAAGAGGTAGTGATCCCTGAAATGCTTGGACGGGAAGAAGTAACCACTGAAATGTTTGGACAGGAGGAAGTGGCCTCTGAAATGTTTGGACAGGATGAAGTGATCACTGAAATATTGGGACAGGAAGAAGTGACCACTGAAATGTTTGGACAGGAAGAAGTGACCCCTGAAATGTTTGGACAGGAAGAAGTCACCCCTGAAATATTTGAACAGGAAGAAGTGACTCCTGAAATGTTTGGACAGAATGAAGTGACCCCTCAAATGTTTAGACAGGAAGAAATGATTCCTGAAATGTTTGAACAGGAAGAAGTGACTCCTGAAATGTTACAGGAAGAAGTAACCACTGAAATGTTTGGACAGGAAGAAGTGACTCCCAAAATGTTTGGACAGGAAGAAGTGACCACTGAAATGTTTGGACAGGAAGAAGTGATTCCTGAAATGTTTGAACAGGAAGAAGTGACTCCTGAAATGTTTGGACAGGAAGAAGTGATTCCTGAAATGTGTGGACAGGAAGAAGTGATCCCTGAAATGTGTGGACAGGAAGAAGTGACCCCAGAAATGTTTGGACAAGAAAAAGTGACCTCCGAAACACATGGACAAGACATAGTGTCCTCTGGAACACATGGACTGGAGGAAGTGACCCCTGAAATGTGTGGACAGAAAGAAGTGTGGCCTGAAATGTTTGGCAAGGAAGAAGTGACCACTGAAATATTTGGAAAAAAAGATGAGGTCTGTGATATGTTTGGAGTAAAAGACTTTACTAATGAAATGTTGGCACCAGAAGATGTGATCTCTGAACAAATTGAAGAACAAGAAATGACTACTGATATATTAGGACTCAAAAATGTTGAAAACATGACCTCTGATATGCTTGGAGATTGTTTGTTGGCCAGAGAAATTATTGGTCCCTATGAACCAAGTATTGAAGCTGCCAGTCAAGATGAACTAACTATGCAAGCAGGTATTGAAGATGTAGTAGCAAGTGGTCTCAATGAAGTCACTACTAAGGTCTTTAGTTCTTATACAGAAGTGATTACAGAAGTGGTGTGTCAAGATGAACTAGCCAGTCACGCTGAACTGACTCCAGAAGTGGTTGGTCATCAAGATGAAGCAGTGATTGATGTTGTTGGTCAAGATCAACTAGTTACAGCAGTAGGTAATGAGGATGAAGCTGATATTGTTGGTCACAATGAACCGGCAATTGAAGTGGTTAGTCAAGATCAAATGCTTACAGGATTAGGTTGTGAGGATGAACCAGATAGTAAGGAGGTTGGCCAAGTGGATGGTCAACATGAACTGGCTATAGAATTGGTTGGTCTAGATGAACCAAGGATTGAAGTAGGTAAAGCAGATATTAATAATGGTGGTCAAGATAATCTAGTTACAGAAATATTTAGACAAGTTGCAGTAGACCGTGAAAAGTTTGGTCAGGATAATTCAAACATTGATTTTGTTGGTCATGAAGGACCAGATATTGAAGTGATTGGCCAAAGTGAACTTACTACAGAATTGGTTAGTCAAGAAAATTTCGCTGCAGAGATGATCAGTCAAGATGAACCAGAAATTAATAGAGACGGTCATAATGAATCAAATATTGAAGGAATATGTCCAGATGAACTAAATGTTGCAACGATTGATCAAGATGTACTAAGTATTGAAGTGACTGGTCAAGATGGAGCAGACGTTGAAGTAGTTGACAAAAAAGAACTAATGATTAATCTGATTGGCCAAAAAGTTACAGAAGTGGTTGGTCAAAGAGAACTGGATATCAAAGTGATGCATTACGATGAACTAGCTGCACAAAGGGTTGTTGGAGGTGAACAACATGCTGAAGAAGCTGATGATGTTGAACTAGATATTGAAGCGATTTCTCATGAGGAATCAGCAACTGAAATGGTTGGTCTAGGTGAACTAGATATGAAAGTGGATGGTTTATGTGATCTAGACACACAAGTAATTGAACTAGATACAGAAGTGGTTGGTCTTGGTGAACTAGACACAGAAGTGGGTGGTCTAGATGAATTAGATACAACAGTGATTGGTAAGGTACTAACTACAGAAATGTTTGGTGAAGGTGGACCAGTTATTGAAGAAGTTAATACGAATGAACCAGTGATTCTTATGGTTGGTCAAGATGAATTAACTACAGAAGCGTTTGGCGTCGATGAACTGGCTACAGAAGTGGTTGGCCTAGATAAACGAGATATTGAAGTAGTTGGTCATGATGGAATAGATGCCGAAATGGTTAGTCTAGATAAACCAGATATTGAAAATGCTGATCAAAATGAACGAGCTACAAAAATTATTTGTGATGGCCCAAAGATGATTTTACCACAGACTAATAACAATACTTCCGAAGTCAGCGACTCTTTTCCATCTCAGGGTAGTGGTGGTGTTGGGTACAATGATGAGGTTAGTGTATCGGCTGTAG
This sequence comes from Tylodina fungina, assembly GCA_031762815.1. Lineage (NCBI taxonomy): Eukaryota > Metazoa > Mollusca > Gastropoda > Umbraculida > Tylodinidae > Tylodina > Tylodina fungina. Next base: position 7,490 of record JAUEKS010356689.1, on the reverse strand, counting down.
ATAGGGACGTGGATGCTTCGAGATCAAGCTGCGGTTCATCTTTGCCAGATGGGACAGAGTTTGAAGAGAGTAACCTGAGCAGTGGGGATGACCCAGCTTTTGAAGCAGACGTGAGTAGTGGAGGAGATACCACACTACTGGCCCCGACATCGAGCGATAGGGTGAGACTGAGGCGGCCTTCCAAGTATTTGTGTTTGACCTTAAACAGACAATTGGCATCAAGGGCAGGTGTGGGGCTTGAACCATTCCCAATTGGGTGCTATAGCTTCAGGGGCGAGTGCAGACTTGGAGAGCAGCAACATCACGATATATCTGTGAAGGCACATTCCTGTGTTGGTGGGAGTTTTGGAAAGGGTGGTGCTGAGTTTCACTCACCTAAAGCTGAGAATACAGTGGATAGTGCAGGGGAGTACCCTGAGCAATCAAGTGTAGGAGTCAATGAGGGCCTGATGGGCTCAGGCAGTCAAAAGGCACGGGTCGATTTTGAGAAGACAGCGTTGCTGCCCGAAAGAGTCCAAAATCAAATTTCAGACGGGAGTACTGAAGATGTCCAACTGATTGAAAGGAGCGGTATGAATTGTGTTGAGCTTCTCAGTCAGGGTCCTCGTAGTCATAGAAATTTTGATGTAAGGAGGAATAGGGATAGGTATTCATCTTTCCTTGGACTCCAAGATGCATGTCCACCATTTTCAACTGCATTGGTCACAGAATTCCAACATTCACCACTCCCAGGTGTCGTGAGCGAGTCGCACAGAATGGGATCTTTCATTACAGCAGTCAATGCCAGGGTAAACTTGGGGGATGCATCTCCGCCTGTGATGGGGCGGCCACCAAAATCTGACAAGAAGAAGGCTCCAAGGGAGCTCACATCGGCTTGCAGAAGGAAAGATGTGGGTGGTCACACAGAGAGGGCCGCTGCCTCGTTCCTTACTGTGAGTAGTCTTCCGGAAGAGCATGATAGAACTGTGGATGGTGATGGCCCCTATAATGATGATCACCAGTTTTGTGCTAGAGCCACAGGAGATGAGAGCATAGGAGACAGCATCTCTCTTGATTCCTACTATTACACTGACAGTTTTGACACACCTGAAACTGCCACGTCTAGTAATGTTGAACATTGGTGGCAAACACCTCTCCCTGTCGGTCATCTACCGCAACCATCCGCTGGGGAGGTTTGTGCTCAAGTCCCGATCCAATCGGTATGTGCCAGGAGGAATTTGCAGGAGCTGTTTGCCACACCCGGCACCACCACAGATCCCTCACAACCCACGCCCAGTCCCTTCCTTGGAGAGAAAGCCCCTTTGAGTCCTATAGTAAACATGGGCGGACCCGATTTTTGCCTGGACTACACAGAAGAGCATTCATCCAATCTTTTTGACCGAGACATCATGTCGCAGTCTGAAGACTTCATGACTATCTCTGGTATCGAGATGTTCACTGACGAATGCCATGCCAGGGACGTGGCCAACAACAATGACAAGAGTGGTGGGATGATTCATGGCTCATCTATAATCCCCACATTTCCTCCAGGCGATGTTGAAGACTACAGACAGACTGTAGGTTCTGAGATGACTTGTAGGACAAAATGGTGCGAAAGGAAAAGGCAGGATACAGTGAGTAAGATATCGAGGCATTGTGTGGATGTGATGGTTGGGGAGGAACATATGCAGGTAACATCTGTGTCTGCTGAAGGTTATTATTCTTACTGTCATGATGATGCTGTGAGTATTGAAAGAGAAGTGTATTCATCACCTACATCATCTAAAAAATCTGTGAGGTTCTCAGAACTAGAGGTGCATAGGGATTTTGACTCTGAGTGCGCTGAAAGTGACGGAGAAGGAGAGTCTATCGAGTCTGTGCAGCTGCACTACACACCTTTCTTAGCCAGTGACCGATCTTCCTCTTTCCTAGGGGGAGTGAAGAGTCTGCTTCCTACTATCATGGAGGAGTCAGAGGAAAGTGAGGTTGATGGATGTACGGGAGACCGAGGACGTACTCACCGGGAGTCCAACAGCTCTGTGGAATCTGTAAGCACTAGATGTTCCACTGCAGAGACTTGTAGCAGCCAGATGCTTTCAGAGGGATTCAGTGAGCTGGAGCAGGAGGTGGGAGAGGGCCGAGACTTGGATCAGGTACAAGACAATAGTGTTCTCCGTGATGGAGATAGTACCTTCTTTGGTGACAGGAATGGCCCTTTGGGTGAGGAGTTGTCTACCAAGGTGCCTTCATTAAACAGTTGGAGTGCAGACACTCATTGTCATCCGGCAATATCAGTCTCGTATTCTGAGGAAAAGAGTGAGTTTCTTGCTGATGAAACAACATCAGAAGCACTCATCCAATGTCACAATATTGAGGCAATGACCGTTACTGAGGTATCTGATACTGTGGTTGGAACAAATACAGTCCGGTTCCTATCTGGTATCGAGACAGAAGCAAGACTTCCTTCTTCCCCAGTTGACATTCAACCAGAATTAGAGCTGTCATCTCAGACAAGCTCTCCCGTGGGAATACTGGGTGCACATCATTCCCATAGAGCAGCTGAACTGGTAGCTGCACTTCCCGCTGCAGATAGACCAATGTCCAAACTTTATGAACGTGAATATCAGGAAGTTGAGGAAGCAAAACACACATGGTCTCAAGGTACAGACGGAGATCAGGAGTCAGAGTTAGCCACTGTCTTGGATCTCAAGATGGAGGAAGAGGGGCAAGAGGAGAGCGTGGAGAAGTCGTACACATGTGAAGCATGTGAACATCCAAATGAGTGCGAATCCGACATCTGTGTGGAAATCAACATTGATATCCCCCCATGCCCGTGTGTGTCTTTTACTGATGGAGAGGGTGAAGATGGTCAGGTGCCAGACATCCAGTGTGAGTACGCCTGTAGTGATGAGTACTGCGATGGCATGGTACAGATGGGGAAAGCGGTTGAAAAAAGAGGTCGCACATCAGCTGAAAGTTCAACTCAATCGTATGGACATGGGGAAATGCCTTCAACTCTCGTAGAACAAACAGACCGTAGCCAGATGAGTGGTGCGCCCGATGACATCTTCAGCAAGGTAGGAACAGAATACCAAAGCTTCGCTGGGTTATTTGAAGTGGAACTCTTGAGTAAAGATAATTCCAGCAAACCAGCTATTCAGACTCCAACCATACCAGCTGTGGATGAACTAGTGCTGCCACCTTTGGTCGCATCAAGTTGTTGTGATAGGGCGTTCCAACAACCTAGGTGCAATTTTCCTCATGAAGATCGTGAACGACGTTGTGAGTGGAATGTATTCGAGAAGTGTTCACAGGATTGTGATAAACATTTGGAGAAAACTGAGGAAGCTCCTGGGACAGATGAATATGGGGAGACAAGCGAACATGAATGGGAGGTGGGCTGCCTGGACAAGGGCTTCGAGACACCTGAGTCCAGCAATGACAGTCGGTGGGCAGGAAGTGATGTCATCCTCCGTTTTGACATGTCACCACTTAGGTCGCGGAGTTCAGTATCTGATCAGGAGGTCAAAGAATATTCCGTGGGAATCGGCACGGGTCGGTTAGAAGTTGGTGGAGCCGATAATGAAGGTAGGGACATCGATGATGTGAGTGAGAGTAAGGCCAGTCATTGGAATATCTGTGGCCTTAACCTTAAATCTAATAAAGGCGATAGATGTGAGGAAGACGTGGATGTTGAAGTCAGTGTTGAGGAAATGAAAGAGAATGTTGTCAAAGAGTCAGGTGTCAGGTCAAGTGACAAGGGCGGAGCTGATGGTCTCAGTCAGACATTTTCTGTATGTGAGTGGGAGAAGACAGCTGCAAAAGCAGATCATCTTTGTAACTCTAATGAATGGGAAACTGCTTGTCAGGATGGCTTTATTACCAAGCCTGCAGTACTGACGTCTGATAAAAGCATCAGGGACAGATATGGGCTAGAGTATTTGCGTGCGACATACGGAAGCAGTGGTGCCCACAACTGTGACCACAATGTGGATGTCGTGGTGAATGAGTATAGTGAGGGAGGCAGAGGAAGTGATGTATGGAGAGGGATAGTGCAACAGAGGGAGGACAGATGTTGTGATGAAGACTTTAGGGTTTTTCCCGACGATATTTTGGATGACGTCGATGTTTTCAACCGTACTTTTATTATGGATGGTGGAGAAAATGGAGGAAGATGTGAAAATAGCATTGAGGAAAACGGAGACCAGTCCCAAATGCTGCCACAATCACCTTGTGTGGGTAGTGAGGAAGGTGGAGAAAGGCATGAAGAATATAGTAATGATGGAGACAATGATATCGATTCCCTGAACGCCTCCTCCTCAGCCTACTCTGACACGCTTGACCGCCTGGGAAGCTCAGATGAACAGCTGACTGGTATGAATTCTTCTCCAGATTCTGGGAGTGAGTCTGAAATTTTAAACCACACTACAAGCACCATTAGTGACATTTCTGTGCTCGAAAGTCTGGCGGGGTGGCGTGTCCTCACTGACAGCCCGCTGGTCGACCACGTGAGGCAGGAGCTCCAGGCGTATCGCGTGGAGCAGATGGCTGGTGGTGATGGAATTGTGGATTCTAGCATCATGAGCACAGAGGGTCATGCTGTTAGTGGTCAAAGCACTGAGAGTTACACGATCCCTGAAAATGTCAGGAGGATAGACAGTTTCCCTGATGCCTCAGCCCCACTCACATTGTATGAGCAGGTTTGGTGCAGGCGATGTGGACGAAGTGCGGCCATAAATTCTTCTGGTGGATGCCACATGAAAGATGGTGGTTGTCATGAGGGGAAGTCCACCATTGCCCCGGGAGTGCTGAATGTTTCTGAAACTGATGGATCGTGTGGCGGAGTGAAAGGAGTTGTCGGAGAGCTATCGGCCGTCATACAGTATGATCCATCTGATGGAATGCCTCTTGCTGAGGAGTACATTTCTTCTGCACCCACTGGATGCTATGACGACAGAGTGAATCTCAACCATGAAATTGAGGGCTATGTAGACAGTGACTGTGGGAGTGGAGACACAGGTTTGCTGGGACTGTCTGATCTGTGCGGCTCAGACGATCTATTTGCTGTCTCCCCACGGCCTATGTTATGTGATGCTTCCTTGGTAGGAAGTAATGGCTCCGATTTGTGCAAGGAGTTCCAAAGATCTGGAGACAATGACGATGTCTGGACTCCTGAGTCCGGAGACCGAGTGAGATACCACTCTTTCTTCATTGGCATCCCAGATTGTAGTGTAGCCAGTGGTGATGACGATCTGTTGTTTGATTTGGAATTGTACTCCTACCTGCATAACCGGAGTCCGCGTAGGGTAGCCAGCTCTGTCCACGTAGAGCGCTCTGAGATAGGTACTACAGGAACAGGAACAGATATCGTAGGCAGGTATGGGACCCCTCTGGAGTCTGTCTTTGAGGGAGATGACGACTGGCCCAGCTATCCTTGTTTTGATGGTGGTGGTCATACTGTTAGTGAGTTGGAGGCTTGTGACGAGACTGTCAGTCTCAGATGTCCTGGCGATGTCCAGGTAAATACTAGCCAGTCTGTGTGCGACATCCGTGCTGATCCCATCCTGAGCTTTGACGTTAATAGACAGTCTGGGTATGGCATCTTAGATGAAGGCATTCTAGTCTTTGAAGAGGAGAGGGTTGTGCACACTGGTCAGGATATAACGAAGGAGGAAGAGAAGGAGCGTAAGGATCGGGAGGAAGAGAATGAATGTGACTGTGAGGATCCGTTGAACACAGCTGTAATTGAAATTGGCACCTGGGACCAAGGTGGCATGGATGAGGAGGACGTTGAGGAGGAGGAGGGCTTGGTTGTCCTCTTCAGGAGATATCCTCACCTGGGCTTGAGACCATGTACCAGATTCTCCTCCCTGATTGGTTGCATTCCCCTAAGGGCCACATTTCACCTGATGGTTGATCAGAAAGATGAAAAAGGTATATTAGTTTCTGTCACATTGGCATTCAAGTTGATTATTGAAATTGTTGCTCCCACTTGGACCACTTGTTGAGTTTGTGGACACACCTTTGCTTAATTCTCAGGTCAAGTTTCCTATTTTGTGTTGGTGTTAATTAGTTCTTTTCGGTTCATATCTGTTTCTCAAAGTAAATATGATAAATTAATCTCCCCTACAGATGGTGAAAGTATACAGTATGAAAGTATGCATAATTCCTTTCATGTTTAGGCATTGTTTTCAGACATCTGCGATATGAGAATCAATTGTTTGTTTTCTTCTTAAATTCTTAAATGTTATATCGGTGAGGTAAGCAGAAATTTAGGCATCTAGAAAAAAATAAGTAAAACTATTGTAAATTTCTTTTTAAAACATATCTAGTTTAAATTTCTGTTTAAAACATATTGATGACTTCAAATATTAAATTTCTGTTTACAATATATTGAAATGAAAGTAATCAAAAAGATAATCATCATCATCATCTGTTTTAAGCACCGCTTATATCCCTGTTTTTAGGGAGTGATCCTCAGATACCACTCAACAATTAGAGTGAAAATAGATAAAGGGCAGGTAACTTCAGCAGTGTCATATCATCAAATCTCATAATAGATTGTAGTAAATCCTATATAAATTAGGAAACCATTATGATGAATGATTCCAAAAGGTTTAATTGGCGTTAAATTTCTCTCTTTGCTGTGGCTATTATAGACAGGCATGACACCGTAACGGCGTACCCTGGAAAGATTTAAAAACTCAATTTCTGTAATAATGTTCCATGTAAACCCCACCCCCGCCCCCTAATAACTGAATATTGTTCCAGTGACCTAAAGATCTCCATTGTTCCTCCATTCTCAGATGACCTCACCAAATTGTTGAGGGAAATCATGCAGGAGGCTCGCAACCTCACGGATGCAGAAAGGTCTGTGCCATACTCCAGTTCGACTATTTCATAGTAGAATGCTCCGAATTTGGGCCCATTTGATCATTTTTCAAATATTGTAAGCATCCAGAACAGTTGCCACGTTTTTTTTAATCCTTTCCAATAAAATGTATCCTTGTAGTTTTATGCGATGCATATTAAATCAATTAAACTGCATTCAACATTGCATTTTCTAGACGCTGTGTGCCGAGGCCTTTATTTTTAGCCTCTAAACATCCAGAAGTTGACTTCTGAGCCGTATACATCTTGACCTTCGACCCCCTGTTCCCTGAGACCTTCACCCATGTCCCCTTTCTCTTTACCCCCGTGCCAGGTGTTCTGTGTTTCTTCTGGACAAGGACTCCGATGAGCTGGTGGCCATGGTCTTTGACGGCATCACAGCCGACGACAAGGAGGTGAGGAGTCCTTCTTCCTCTTTGGGGAAATCATCTCCTCTTACCCTTAACATTCCCCCATCTCTCCCCCTCTGTCTCATTTGGTGTTATGAAGTTTATGTGTGTGACTGTGTGTGTATATATATATATATATATGTATATATATATATATATATATATATGTAATATATATATGTATATATATATATGTATACACACACACACACACACATAATATATATGTAA
>JAUEKS010356578.1:0-11627 GCA_031762815.1 Tylodina fungina | reverse complement strand
ATATATAATAGATAGATATAGATAGATAGATATAAATATAATATAAGTCCCATATAAATCCCACTCTCCTGGAACTACATTTAGGCCTATCTCAAACCGTTTTTGTTTTGGGACTTACCTTACATAACAGACACATGTAGGCCTACTTATCAATCAATATTGGTTCTACATAACTAATAACCTTGCTTGCATCAGCAATCAGAACCGGTATCAACTTCACCTACTTCAGCATCCATGCACTTGAATAAGAAAAATAATTCCAAAACTCATATATTTCAATTTGTACCATTTTATTAATTGACTTAATTCTAAGTATCTCCCATAAAAAAATCAACTGGCGCACTTTTGGGATAGGCCTACATGACATTTTAAGTACATGTAGTAAGTACTGTAGATAAATCATGGATTTTTTTTTAAAGATCTTATATACAAATACAATACAATCACTCAGAAACCCAAGTTCGCATAGGGGAAAAGCACCAGTAACATTAATCTTCTTATCATGACCAAACTTGGAATGGCAAAGCATTTAATTAACACATACACCATAGAATGAGCCTGCACGCAGATATATACCATACACAGAACAGAGAACATCTCCTTGCTACGGGTACTAAATAAACCATTACAATCTGGTGCCTCACACTTACACAGAATACTGCTACCAAACATACACAGGGCATCGTAACGGCTGACCTTGGGAAAGGCATCCGCAGTCTGTAACAATTGGTGTAAGGAAGGGGATCAGACCATAAAATTTTGTTAAACAATAAATGAAGAACCTAAGCTTAGGTTCTAAGCTAAGTAGCATCTCAGATTAACAGTCACAAAATTGATATTGATTATGAGAACAGAGCAGATAATGGCAAGAAGTGTCCATATTGCAAAATACATGAACATACATCTCATATATACAATTTTTAAACACAATTTATTGAATGACATGTAATGCCACATAAAACACATTCACTGAGCATACAGACTGGTACATTCCAATGTTCAAACCCGACTCACTGAATGAATACAGGCAGAGCATATTGTGGAATCTGTGAATATATATATCCAAGCTGGACTGATGCTTGGGTCACTTCATATTTTCACCCACCTTACATCCTACATGAAACTTTGACCATCAATTTACAGTGCAATACAAACTGATGCATGTCAAATCACAGTATAGTAACTATATGTACGTATATAGCAAACAAACTGGCACAGCTTAAAGAACACAGCTTAGATTGGTTTGCTTAGTTTGTTTTCAACATGCTTTACACATAATTATACCACGTATGACAGAATACAGCAAGAGCAGCATTCCGTTGGCACAAAATGTAAATTCCTGTAAACCAAATAAATGCACAATTGCACAGGTAAAAAAAAAGGTAAAGGTAGTCCCATAACCTTTCGGTCGCAGGGGAATGAAGTGTTAGAGCCTTCATTGTTCTTGGGCCAGCATATTGAGGGCAGTGCCCAGTCATATCCCTCGCTGTCTTTACCCTCCCCGACCCTGAAGAGGATCAGGTACCCATTTACAGCTGGGTTGACTGAAGAGCGCATGGACTGGAGAGCAATAAATTTTCCTGCACGGGAGTCGAACCCCGGTCGCCGAGGTGAAAGGAAAGTGCTCTAACCTCTTAGCCAATCCAGCTCACAGGCAAGTGGTCAAACATGTAATAACACCAAGTAGTGATGCCAAGAGAACAACTGAAGAGTTGTACATAACATAACACAAAATTCAGCCAGCAACAGCAATGTTCATACAAAACTTGTATATATATTCAGACGAGTCACTAGTAGAGAACAGCCAGCTAAGAGCAAGAGTTGAGAAAACAGAGAGTTGATGCAAAGAGTTGATGAAGATGTACCATCAAAGTATCAATGGTCAAGAGCAGAACTGACCAAGATTGAAACCGAAGGTTGGAAAACATCTGAAGAATTACAATAATGGTTCAGAACATGCTGCGTCATCACAATAATTGTATCAATCAACTTATACAGGCATCAAAACTCATACAGGGGCAAACAAGATAGTTTCCATTTCTTAATATACCCGCGATATCGTATTGATCCCAAAAGAATGAATGAATGACAAGTTTTAAACCCTTTTTCAACACATTCAAGGTTATATCAGAGGTGGGATCTACGTTTTAAACGTCCCTCTCCTATAGGAAAAGGCGACTCCACATGAGTCGTGGGTCAGAGAAAACTGAACAAAAAATAGGGTGAAACTGGGCTCGAACCCGCGACCTTCGTCTTCTCAGGTGAGTGTCTTACCACTACACCACAGAGACCCCCGATCCCAAAGGTTTATGATATGCAAATGTACCAGAAACATCCTTTCTCCATAAAATATCATCATGGTGACTCAAAACTTTGATGAAATCTAAACATAGGTTGAGATCAAATCTGTGATCCCTAATGAGTTGAATCATATCACAAGATATATCCCTTCGAAACAAATGTACACAAAGCTCGGATACCGAGTATTACTTCCATGACACAAACAAAAGCAAGATATATTAGATTTAGATTTAATTGAAATATGGCAGTCATTGAAAACTAAATTCATGTACAAAGTGAAAGGCAAGATATTAATTTGTTTTCACATATGCTTTCGTCTCCACAACATTTATTCTTCAGTATTTCCCAGTCTTATCTAGACTCGGAAGCACCCATACCCCTTCCCTGAATTGCCTACATATTCCCGTCTCTAATTCTCACACAAATAAGAACACATTGATAATGCATAGGAAATAATACAAGAAAAGGAACAGCATTGAGGCTTGCTCAATAGCACAGCATTAAGGCAGGCAGTGTTGGCTGCTTCCTCTCAGACTACACTGTCTACCAATCTCTAATAAGTAGAGTGGATGGACTTTATGTACAAGTAAAGATATTCAAGAGGAAACAGGTGGAAGTTGAAGAGGTAATCGCTAATGAAAATGAAAGTGTTGGCCGATGCAAAGAGTAGGTTCCCTGAAAAAGTTTGAAAAAGTGAAGATGAACAAACAGAAGGTGGAATATATCAGTTGTATACAATAGAACAAACTCATGTCAGCTAGGATGTAGAAAACAAGACAAAGAATGATTTTTAAACAACACATCACATGAGCTCAATAAAATATAGTATTACGGAATGATCCTTTTAGACTCTACAAGTAATTTTGTCTTTACATTTTGTTACATATGTGGTACAAAAACACGTCTTAAAAATGTGTAGGTCTCTCCATAAATAATGCTGTGCTCAATCAATGTGTGTTATAGGTGCATATACATGGTATTTATACAATTTATATCTCATGCAATAATATATGTATAACCTTTGGTTTCACAACCAGCAGTATCACAAAACACATGTATGATTTACATACACGCGTTATGAGGTTACTAGAAGTAGCTGCCAGCATGCCATCATATTTTCTCTCAAAACAAAGTCCCGCATTTTACAAAAATATTTACGACACTGTCATAAAGTTTGCAAGAAAAGACTTCCCTCATCCATGCCTCACTGGTAAGAGTAATGAGGTCATATATCTTGCGCATGATGATAAAAGCTAACTTTTGAAAGCCGAAAACTGAGGCACCCAGTATATAACAATAAGTTGGGCATCATAAAGAAGCATCTGGTCATAGAACCATAGTTCCACAACAAGACCCCTCAAGTGACTCCAGGTAATCGCTGAAATCATGGACAATAGCCGAAAAACAGTTGATGACTTGCTGAGTTAAATGATCACCTGACAACAAAAATTGTCAAGATGTCAGCATGCTCCTAGGGATTGTTACAACTAAGATCACGTTAAATATGCATGTTAATGTGAATTGTCTTCCAAAATCAGCAACCGAATTATTATACAAATCTTTAGTTATTCTTCAAATACACTTCACACTGCGAATATGTGGGGGAAAAAAAGGCTTACTGTAAGTTATCCTGGTGTTCCAATTATCACAGGTTGGTGATTGTACAAATGTGTTGTTAAACAAAACTCGCATATGCATACGTGAGTTTACAGGAGTGGACCAAAAAAAAGGTAAAATTAAAAAATTTTTATCATCATAATTTACTTACAAATTTTAAATTTTCACAATGCCTGCTAAGCTAACTCATTTTTACCTCAAATAAAGACGCCAGTCACATGCACGACACGGAATCCACGATTTCATTTGCATATTTCTTATACCTCACAGTCAAGCCGTCTCTGCGACTTAAGACAGAGCACCTGTACGATACTGGATTTCATCAACTGTTAAACACACTACAAATACTTTCCACTGAAGAAAGTGAACAACAAAATATGAAATCAGTGACAAAAAAATTAAAACAATACCAGCACAAAAATATATGATAAAGCGCCTGTATATCATTTATCATAACTCTTCAACTCCGGGTGCAAGTGACCATGTCAGCAGTCGATCAGTCTGCACCTTATGATGAGAGACGCCAACGAGAGTAGTTTGTACTGTCTTTTGGTCGGTCTGTCTACCTCTTTCTATTCATATCACGTGCACATACTGCATGTTTTCTAAATGCTCATTCATTTTCCTTTGCATTGATACATCAATCATGCTTTTATCTCAATTAAAAATTTTATATGATAATCTTTCCAAAAAATTAAATTCCGTCCAAGTGTATAAAACAATTCGGAGTTAAAGGGTTAAGGAATTTAAGCTCTGCATGATAAATTCATTTACAAAATTTATACAGGACAATCTTGTAAAATGAAAAGCGATAAAAAATTAGAGATCATATTCTCTCTAAAAAAATTAAACATTTGGCCTCACGGTTTGTCTACAGTATCTACAGAAATACACATAAAGGGAAATACACATAAAGGAATGTGTCCCACGAACTGACAATGGATTCAGGTTAAAAACATAAGCCCCTGCAGGCGGTAATGACTTACATGAACTAACTACATGAACACATCTATAGATCTGTCTTTATCCTTTGCTCTAGCTGCTTCAGTTGCTCCATGACTTCCGTGGGAAGATCATCATTTACTTGTTCATCAAAGTACTTGTAAATGGCATCCACCTCGTCTGTCCAGAATTCTTTAGGCAGACTGAAGAGAGCATCGAGATCAACAGGCTCCTCAAGGCCGTCCAGATTTAAAGAGTCAAAAGTTGGGACAAGACCAATAGGTGTCTTCTTCACAATGTCTTCATTATTGCATCTACGCACAACCCAGTCCAGCACCCGAGAGTTTTCTCCAAATCCAGGCCAGAGGAAGCTGTTGTCGGGCCCCTTCCTGAACCAGTTAACGTGAAAGATCTTGGGAAGCTTTAGGTTCTCTTTCTGACCAAAACTAAGCCAATGCTTGAGGTAGTCTCCAAAGTTGTATCCGAAGAAAGGACGCATGGCAAAAGGATCATGCATGATAACCTTGGCTGAAAAAAAGTTAAATGAAAAGGCTCTTGAGAATTGAATGGAAAAAAGGTAGAATTGGGATGTCCGAAAAAACAATGAATAATTAGAATAATTATATCACCGAATACAGTGTCATCATTCTCTATGGTTTCTCCAATATGGTAAGGAGGTAGGGGGCCTACATCATGGGACTGAACACATTATTTCCAAACACAAAAAAACTTAATGGGTTGTAAAAAAAAAATCCACATCTAGATCTAGTCACATAATAAATATCCAGTTGAGTATGAAATACTAAAAGCCAAAAGCCACAACCAACCTTTGTGTTCAGCTGCAGCTGTCGACTCCGAGCGCATAGAGGCACCGACAAACACACCGTGCTCCCAGCCAAAGGTCTCATATACAAGGGGAACTCCTGAGGGTCTGCGACCACCAAAGATAATGGCATCAATGGGGACACCCTCAGAGTCCTCCCAAGCAGGGTCCATTATAGGGCACTGCGAGGCTGGGGTACAGAACCTACAAGAGGGAAAACATTGCATCGTAAGTTTAACCCACATTAAACCCATGCTCATCTGGGTACATTTTCATTTGCTATTGAACAGCTTGCAGAACAATAGTTAGGTAACAAACAAGCATACGACATACACTGGATAGCTTTAGCATTTGTAGTTTTGGGAGAACCCACCGATGTCCAAGATAGCGCAACTGCGAAGGCCTCACAGAAAAGATATGAGATGCCAGTTATTCCTTTACCATAGCATCTTCCAAACACTTATTTCACATCATCAATCAATCAATCAGTTTGTTCCAACTTAGTCTAGACTGATGAACCACATCGCATACCTCAATGATTACCAGAAACTTTATGTCTTCTAAAAGGAGAGTAGAAGTCATTCCCCTAGTTATTCTCATCGCTGTTCTACCCAAACACGTCTCTTAGATCATATACCAGGGCCTAAGGGTTCAAGTCATTTTCCTTCTTACAGATAGCTCATAAATCTTCCTCCTGATTTAGAGATAATTTTTAATTCCCATAGCTACCCGCCTCTATGTGCTACCGCCAGGGCTCAACATGTCTCCCAGATAACAAAACCCAAACACCATCCAACAGAGTGCCCCATCTGTGTCATCACTGAAACCAGGCGATATTTTCAAATTATGCATTTAAGACATGTTCTGTTGAACCAATGTTCACCCCACTAGGTCCTACATTTTATTATAATAGTTTTTAACATTTTCCGGCAAACCTATAGGTTTAATCCCTTCTTAATACAAAATACCCAGTATATATATACATAACCTTAGTCTTTTCCATGTTATCTTTATATTCTATTATGTCGGACTACTCCTCCAAGGCCTCTTGTGCCACAGTCAAATGCTCTTCTTTATCAGCAATAACTTCAAGGTCATCTGCGCTCAGATCCTCTGTCAAACAACCCCTCACCCCACCCCCCTCCCCACCCAATGTGGCTCTTTTGAAAGTATTGCATAACTATGATAAATAACTAATAGAAACTTTTCATGTATAAACCTGGAGTTAGGATGTGCAGCAGGTTTTCCAGACTCTTTCTTCCAGTCTTTATCTCCGAGCCATGATTCTATCGTGACATTGGAGCTCACTTCCTTCTCCAAGCCTTCCCAGAAGACCCCACCATCCGAAGTCTCTGCTACATTTGTGAAAACAGTATTAGACTTGATGGTCTCCATGGCGATTGGATTGGTTTTGTTAGATGTACCTGAAAAATAAAAGTGACAAAAATCCTTCAGGTATTTCAATATTTTTGCAAGTATTTTAAGCTGAGAACAGAAAAATATATTTAATTCTAAAAATGAAAAAAATTGAGGAAACAACTTTGACATTATGCATTAAATTTCTTTGTTATTTAAATATGAAGTCATGTTCTAGAGCATAAGTTAAGCACCCACATAAAAATAGATTTCCAATATAATAGTACCATTTAGCCTCTAGTCATTTGGGCCTTATTTCAGAAAATGGGAAGAATTGATGGTTAAAGAAACCCAAAGCGGTGCAACAACATATTGAAAGGATGCTGAAACCTCTAGGCCACAAGACCAGGAAGCCAACAATATAAGACCCAGATGATGACTAATGCCAGCAGTCTTTGCTAGAAGACACAGAGAGGGGTGGCGCAGCATGGAAAAAAAGTTCTACACAGAGAAGTACCGTACACAGCAGTATAGTATTTATTATGTGTATTAGGCCTGGTAATGAGGTAGGCTGACCAAGGACTACTACCAGCTGCCGCCTCAATGCAATGTACCTGGAGCCACGCCAAAAAATCCAGCCTCTGGGTTAATAGCACGGAGACGGCCCGCCTTGTCGAATCTCATCCAGGCAATATCATCACCAACACAGGTGATTTTGTACTTCTTGAGGGATGGAGTCATCATGGCAAGGTTGGTTTTGCCACAGGCGCTGGGGAATGCAGCAGCGATGTAACGCTTCACCCCAGTTGTTGTGTCTTCAATACCTAAAATCTGAAATTGGACAAATTACGGAATTATACCTACAGGCTAGACAACCCTTCTCCTGTGGTTTGATAAATTATGTTGCAAAAAAATTACACATTGTCAATGATGAGTGCATACTAACAGTGACAAAAGCAATTTGATACTGACGTTAAATTCTTATTGCCAGCAACTCAAGCATGAACATTGGGATTAAGATGATCCACTTTGCCAATGAGACACTGCAATAACAATGGGCAGAAAGTAGGTAGCAGCAGTCAACCTACCAACATGTGCTCAGCCAGCCATCCCTCCCGCTGCCCTAGGATGGATCCAAGCCTCAGAGCAAAGCATTTCTTCCCCAGCAAAGAGTTGCCACCGTAGCCACTGCCGTAAGAACAGATTTCATTCTTGGCTGGTATATGTGATATGATGGTATCTTTGGGGGAACATGGCCAATTGTTGCGCAGAGGTGCTGGAGAAGAGAGTAGAAATCAACATTACTGCTAAAATTAATGAAAATCAAAGTCAGAAAGCAAAACACACAAATGCTGGAAAATATATCCTTAAATCTGTAGGATGATGGCATACAAAACTTCCGCCAAAAAGCCCACTAATGGGTGTATGGTAATGACTTAACTTCTGCTCAGAGACCTTCCCCTTCGATACTTTATCTAAGCAGTATATATGTAGATATGCAGGCTCTATAATATTACACAAGCTGGTAATACGAGTGTCAAAACTGAAATTTGCTCTATTGGCAAGCAAAATTCACTCTGAACTTTTATGTCACTCCGCATTTTATAGGAATGACACTGTTACATCCATTTTAAAGACGCATGCAATAACTCCACATCATCACTTTGACTAAGTTTAGTTTTATTAACGGAATAAAAGTCTAGACCAGTTCACATCTCATTCACCAATGTCATGTTGAATTTCAACCAGATCCGTGACAAACAATTGTCAGTACTATAGCTGAAAGCGGCAAGAGAAGAAACCCAAAACGGAAAAACTTGAAATGTTCCTGCATACGCTGATAAGAAGTAATATAATTGGTTGGTACATAAAACTGCTGACTTAACAACATGACCCTAGTAAACAGAAAGACAGAAATTACATACACATTCTTCTCCATGGTTCACAGCTTGGTTTTTCATGCGCAGAAAATAATGATTTTGTTTTTATTTTCTCCAAAACCTAAATCTAGGACAATTCCAGTAACTCTGAGATGGTTGACAAATCTGGTAATATCACATCTTTTTTTTTTCATTAAGTTCAACGTGGACTTACATGCAAGTGGCAGAGGGCAGCCAACAGAGTGCAAACATTTGATGAAGTCACCATCTTGCAAGGCTTCTAAGACCTTTGATCCCATCCTGGTCATGATGCGCATGCTGGACACCACGTAGGCTGAATCTGTCAGCTGGATACCGATCTTGGACAATGGTGAGCCCACAGGTCCCATGCTGAACGGCAACACAAACATCGTACGACCTGAAACATACAAGAATTTACAGATCTGGCACACAAGCATAGTTTAATGCCAGTATAACCGCAATAGCAGATTTGAAAGAACATTTGAGATCATACACAGAATTCCTGGGAGAAAGACTGAACACACACCATGCCAGAGTTATCCATCATTATCAAAACGAAGGATTTCCCTGCTTCCTCAGATTCACATTTCAATTCATGAAATTATCGTCTTAGGAATTTTTCAAGGCTTAAATGTTTCATGCTCACCAACAAAGATAAAAATACACCTCTTGATAGTCTTACCTTTCATGCAATCAGGAAATCGCAAGTTTAGTTCCTCGCCCAAGTCCTTGGGAGATATCCAGTTACCAAGCTGGCACTTGGCATCATTCTTAGGTGTGGGAACTGAGTCTCGCCGCACGTCCGTGGACATGTAAGTCCGACTTTCCACCCGTGCTACATCTGCAGGGTCGGTTTTGGCCAACCAGCTGCAAGATTAAAAGAAAGGCTTAGAGGTGAATATTTTTGTTATTCCTGTGACACAAAATTTGTTTTAGCTTTAGAAAGGGTGAGAAAAATGTTCATGCACATTTTGTCATTGTGAGTTCTTCACAAACATAACAACGCAGCCATTGTTGGGGTTTCTGTTGCATCTGTTGTAGTTGTTAGCTCAAGACATCAGATATCTCTTCTCATTTGTATTGAAGCAGCAGTTTTATGCCCAGATGCATTTTTCTGAGGCCAACCAGACTGCCATGGACTATGGTTTCAGTTTTTGCCTTCTAACAATCGATTTACAATGCAGTTGCATGTTTATAACGCACAACCATGTGACAATGAGTACTAGGTTACATGGTAACAGTCACTGACCTGACACAAACATAGTGTGTTAGTGTAATGGGTTTTACAGAGGAAGGTCACACTTGGAAGCTCTGCCCAAGACAAATGACAGAAGACACTTTCACCCGATCCTTATAAAATCCTGCAAACATTCAAACTACTATCTTGCCACCATGTTCAACTAGTGTTACCATTAAAACGGCTTAGGTGCCTGAATGGTCACAATGAAGAGAATGTAAAGTCTGTAAAGAGAGTTGAAATATCTAATGCAGATAACACGTATGCTTCATAGTGTCAATACAATAAGTATAAAACTCCTTCAAAAGACATTTTATTGAGGCAATGGCCTCAAGCCTCAGCCAAACTAGTTTATCACAAGATATCACACAACTTTGAAAGCACAACCACTTGACATGGTGGTTTATCAGAAAATAGATAACAGTCCGTAGCTGCTCTGTGCAGGTATCAAAGTGACAATTTCATGCTATGCCTAAGGTAACAGACATCATAGACTCAAGGAGAAAGGGTTGACTGTCTGTATCAAACTACTTTTTAAATTTTTGAATAACTGTCAATTTCTCCCCATATATCAAATGCTCTGGGAGATTTGACTGTCAAAGAGATCCCCCTTTGTCTCGTACTCATTTTCAATCAACAAAGTGCTGACAGAAAGCAAATTCATCTGCATCCTCATCTCATAAACTTACCAGTTTTCATATTTTGGAAGATTCTTGAGGATTCCATCCTTCTGTAGAATGTAAGCAAGTAGTTCATTCTCTCTGTCTGAACCATCGCAGATGTGTACTGTATCTGGTTTGCAGAGCCGTATGTTCTCCTCTACATAGTGTCGCACTTTGTTG
Organism: Tylodina fungina; assembly: GCA_031762815.1. Classification (NCBI taxonomy): domain Eukaryota; kingdom Metazoa; phylum Mollusca; class Gastropoda; order Umbraculida; family Tylodinidae; genus Tylodina; species Tylodina fungina. The sequence continues at coordinate 608 of JAUEKS010356578.1, read as the reverse complement.
GGCAAACGGTTGATATCTCCATGAATGACCCTGTACTCTCGATTCTGTAAGTTATTACAGACAGAATATGCTCCAGCCGATTTGAAATTCGACTTCTTGATTTTAGGTGAAAGACTCAAGAATTTGGAGGAGATACTGAAATAGAGAAGAAAAAAATGTCTAAAAATTAATAAATGAAGCAATTGTGCTTCAACATTTCACTTGAGTAAAGTGACAAACTGATTAGAGAATACATGTATAAATAAGTCCACAGCCTCAAAGCAGTTACATAAAATGTTGCACCCTTGATTGAGTGAAACATAGCCTAAACAGTTATCAAGTTTAGTCTATCTGCATACAGGTGCTCTACGAAAACCCGATGCTTTGAACTTCATTTTAATAACAAAGATATTTTTACAAAACTCAAGTTGCAAGTTGTTCAGGAATGCTGCCTCTTCTTCATTTCTATATGCATTTAACTTAAAATCCCTGATTTTTGCAAAGAATATTGATTCTAGATCTAGATCTAGATCTAGATCTAGTTTTTGCAGATCACAACTCTCTCTCTCTCTCTCTCTCTCTCTCTCTCTCTCTCTCTCTCTCTCTCTCTCTCTCTCTCTCTCTCTCTC
>JAUEKS010356467.1:0-11627 GCA_031762815.1 Tylodina fungina | reverse complement strand
TATATTAGAATATGAACAAACTTGTTAATAAGCGGTCAAAATGGTTATGAAATGGGTATATTTTATGAGTTAAATTCAAAAGACAAGTTATAATAATGCTGCAAAGTTGAAAATCAAGATGCTGAAATCATATTTATGTAGGTAGTCATAAAGATGTGAACAATCAAAATGAGGTAGAAGCACCGGGAACATGACAAGGACGCTGTGTGACATCATTCAATATTGATGCCACTTGTGTCAAGTAGGCTGTGGTTGGTTCAAGCCATAGAAACATTTTTAACATGATTTTTCATTTTCAATTTACAATCTTGATTTGAGTAGATGTGTTAGGTTATTCCATTCTAAAGGGGACGTGGTACCAAAGATTGGCGAATTTAACCGTCTGGCGAAGTTGCCCGACACTACATCTCTGAAGAATTTTGGTGTAAAATTGTTGTGTGAGGTTATTGCTCATGTTATGTCATTATAGCCAAAGAATTATCTACAGAATGGAATATATATTAAACTACACAGAAATGAATGTGCTGTACATTTTTGCATAGTTTTATGATGTATGTAACAGGTAGATGTTGGGAGGGAAGGGGCTTTTCATGGAAATTCAAAATTCACAAAGAAGAGGAAAAAATTAATAGTGAACACAGTTTGAATATTTTGTAAAGATATTGAAAGTGCGTGATGTCGTTCGTATGTACTATATCCACTGGGAAAAGGGGGGGGGGGGGGGTGTTCCAAGGGGGGCTTATGTCACTCAGATATATGTAGATTCTAGATGAAATAAATTCTAGAATGGAACATAATAGTTTTTTCTAGATCTGGATCTATTAGCCCATATATTATTATCATGAAACAAGTAGAATTAGATCTACAATATAGAATGTAGATAGATCTAGACTAGATCTAGACTAGATATAGGTCTATTACTGTATATCCATCATGACCGCACCGTCAACAAAGGCCCAGGTACCGCAAAACTGCGGTATTACCGGGTTATGGTTGGTAGAGCAATAGTAGAGCAATTGTGCGAATAACCCACGAAGTTATTAGCACAATTGTGCGAATAACTGCAGCCTACCATGATACTGACTTTTTTTTGCAAAATACTGACTGATATGTCTGGTCAGAATTGTGGCAGGTCTGTGAAAGGGCTGCTTTTTAGATGAATGGAGCTCAACACTATACACATGCACCAGCACACCTCATTGAACAACAACAATCCAACAGAACAATTGTATACATTTGTGACGTTAGTCTGTAAATAGATCTTTAATCTAGTTGTAGTATATAGAGTGTAGGAATACTATATTACTACTGTATCTAAAAAGAGCTGAATGTTTGTATTTCAGGTGTTGAAGAAACAAGTGCTAGAGGAGTATGAAGCTCAGAAGTCTGATCCAAAGTTCATGGAAAAGAAACATCGCATGGAGTACCTGCATCAGAAACTGGGCCACATCAAAAGGCTGATCCATGACTTCGACCACTGCAGCTAGCAGCAAGGTTGAGGGGACATATTTGGACTTGACCTGTTTTTCCTAATCCCTTTTTTTCTGCAGACTTTGGTCAAACTGTGAGTTTAAGAACTTGTTTCCCATTGGCTTGTTCTTTCTTGGTCTGTTCTGTTGTATACCACAAATACAAATGCGTTTATTTATTCTATTACAGCTGATTGAGTCATAAAGTAACTGAAAGAGTTTCATAGAGAAAGTTTTCTGCCGTGAAACAAACAAATTGGTTCTCCAGTACTTTGATTGAGTTGTTGAGGGACTGGCTGCAAAACTGCATGTTTTGAACCTTATCCCTCTTTCCCAAATCTTAAGGAGCTGTGGTACTTGTTTTATTTTCAACATCAGTGCATTCTTTGACGTCATTATGCCAATAGTAAGGACCAGCAGCATTCTGTAGTTCCGACAGGATATTATCAGTGTTAAAATATTTATGTATGTCTAGAGGTTTTTCACATAATCCTTTCCAAACCCAGGCTACGAGGGTGGTAAAGAAAAAGCATCCTATTTAACTCATTTTGTGCACAAAGTCTTATTCCAGTAGATTTCAAAGCTTTAGAGTTTCAAGTTAATCTGAAAAAGTGTTCAGTAATTTGTTTGAGATAGACAATTTCCACAAATCCAAGTTTTACTTTAAATACTTAAAGGACCCTATTTCTGAATGTAAAACTTTCATAGGCTTTGTGTTTACTGATAAAAACATCTCAGACATTGCCTGTGATTTACAGTCACCATGGACATGGTACAGATTGTTTGCCTTCAGTTCAGACTTGAAGCCATAACTATTTCCGACCTTAAGGCAGTTACAGTTACCAGTTATCTCAGTGCATGTCTCGTCGCAGTATCTACTCACATTGTCTCATCACCGTCTTGCCGCTGTATCGTCACAGCATCTTAGTGCCTCATGATAATGTCTCTTCACCGTTTCTCATTAAAGTGTCTCATGACAGGGTTTAGTCATGGTATCTCATTATAGAATCTTGTCACAGTGTTTCATCTTGGCGTCTCACCACTGTGTCACATTACTTACAGTATTTCATCACAGTGTCCCATGACAATATCTTGTCGCAGAGTCTTGTTGCTGTGTCGTATGGCAATATCTTGTTGCAGTATCTCATTGCAATATCTTGTTTCAGTTATCTCATTGCAATATCTTGTCAGTGTCTTGTTGCAGTATCTCATTGCAAAATCTTGTAGCAGTGTCTTGTCGCAGTGTTTTGTCCCAGTATCTTGTTGCGGTATCTCATTACAATATCTTGTCACGGTATCTTGTTGCAGTGTCTCGTTGCAGTATCTTGCCACAATGTCTTGTTTCAGTGTTTCATTGCAATATCTTGTCACAGTGTATCATCACACTGAGTGTCTCACCACAGTGTTTTTTCGCAGTATCTCATTCAGGGTTCTCACCACCGGGAAAATCACTTGGAAAACTGAGAAAAAACAAAAGCAGCTCCCGGTCTGGGAAATCTGTAGGGAAAACCGGTCAAAAAGTGAATAACCGGGAAGGCTGAAAATTTTCCAGAAATTGCGAGATTTTCATGAAGAACTGGAATTCTACTGAACAGCAATTAATATCTAGAACTTAGAAGTCAACAATCCAAAATGTTTGTGTCAGCCCTTTTACACTTAAACCAACTGCAATATTTTGGTTCAGTGTCTCATTGCTTTATCTTGTCACATTGTCTGATTTACATGTTTTGTCAGAATGTCTCGTCACAGTTTTTCGTCCATTTGAAAATGTAGACTAGCTGAAACATGTTCACTAGGTTGAGCATTTGGCAAAGGCCCTTTTTGACCCTTGTCAAAATCTAAATGCTCTTTCATCTTAACTTGTTAGAGTAGTTTGCAATTGAAAAAAATATATAAATGATGAAATCAAATATTATGATTGATCTATCTCAATCCACAATAATTGTTGTACGTTTAGTATTACATCCATTGTGGATAATTAAAAATGTTACCGGTATGTTTAAAGAACAAAAGTGTGGTTTTGAAAAAACAAAACATTCTGAGAAAAAAACAGTGCACAAACCGAATGTATATTTTTTTGCATGTTACTATATTTGACAGTTCTATGATTCCTAATTTGCTCGATATGGACTAAGATGAACATTTTGTAGAAAAAGCGGACTAATTAATGACATCATGTTCTGTGTATAAGATACTGTGTCATATTGCAGCAGCTAGTGGAATATAAAATGTTTAAATTACCTTGCAGATCTGGCCTTTCTGTGGATGAATGTGAAGAAATCTCAGAGGAACACAAATCCCATTCTCATGAAAACTAAATATTTTTTATAATGAGTGTGTTTCATCCTCTTTGTAATTTAGTCCTGAAAGAGCTGTCTATTTGAGGACCTATTTTCTAATTAAACCCGCAGATTGGGAACAGCAATTTGATAAAATGGGAGCAGTGTCATTTCCTCACTTGTCTTGTGGGTGGCCATTGTTTTCTTAGGTCTAGAGTCGAGGCAGCAGTGTCCATTTGCTGATCCATAGCTTAATGGTGACCAGTGAATAGCGTTTAAACAACTTTTGTTTCAACAAATTCTAACATCAATTTTTGAGAGACGTATTACAATATTTCTATCTTTAACGGACTTCCTGAAACATTTTTTGTCTTCCCTTTCTTATTGCCTTCATTTTATTCCATTCAGTATTCAGAATTATTACAAGTTTTGTTTTCTTTGTTGTTAAATACCTCTATATATATTAAACCCATGCATCTGCTGAAAGTTTCCTTGCAAGAGTTTGCTTAACAAATGAGTAATTTTTTTCCTAGAAGAAATGGAAATTACCTTTTTTTTAACTTCTACAGCAATTTTTTGGACTGCTGGGCACAGCATTAATGTTCTCGGCGCAAGATATCGAACAGAAACTTTAAACTTTTGGACTTGTATTTTGACCCAATTCAGTTGAGATCATATTTTATCTCTTTCTATAAAGCCCTTATAGTGTCTAACAGATTCTGAAGATATAATCTACATTAATGTGATTGGGAACAAAATTTTCAAATATAATATTAGGTTTCACATACTAGTGTACTTCACACAAGACTTGAATAAACCGGTACCATTCCCCTTGGCCTTCAGGAAAGTCTAAGAATAGCTCCTCGTAGAGCCTATGAGGCTAGCAGAGTCTACCTCGAGTCTCTCATCACTATCCAAGGTTTTTTAAGCTTTCTTCTTCAAGTCCAGATGTTTGACATTTACCCGCTGTTGATATTTACCTGTCATGCGATGTTTTTGGTTTCTCTGCCAATGTGTCCGATGTATCTCAACCAATGGCTCTGAATTCCACAAAGCTGTTCCACATCTGTCTGTTTCCATTGGTAAAAATCTTGTAATACTACTTTGCGACTTAGTTCTCTTCAGGTGTATTAGGGATATTTGACAGCATTATTCAGTTTATAGCGTTTTGTGTATAACCTGTTCCAAGATCAACTGCTGGCATATTGGATGATGAAATTATTTAATCTTATAAAATTGGCATGACTTACAAAGAAGCATTGGAAATGAAATGCGAAATATCTCAATGATGTTATACATGTATAAATGGCGGTAAACATTTTAATACGATTTTCTGAATGATTTAAAAATCTTCCTTAATCGGTTCAGTTACTTGCACCACTTATGCAGTCATTCTATATGATTAAGTCTGATGTCTTGTAGCTATACCTTCATCTGGTCAGACAGGAATATTGCATTTGGACAAGAGAAGCCTCTTCCACTAAGCAATTGTCCATGTACAATTGATTCTGTGATAAAAGTTAATAAATATTGACTACACCAACACCTATTTGGTTGCTATTTCCTCTCTTGATGCTGTTATAAAGAGGATAAAGAGTTACTAGCTTTGTAAAATGCTCAGTCTCCCCATATGTGCATTGGTTAAAGTGATGCTGTTCTTTTTTTTTTCTTTCTATGTATTGTTGCCTCTCTCCATTTTGTCTCCTTCAATGCTACATTCCTGGTCCAAAACTCTTCCACTTAAAACTTGTTTACCTTAGGAAATTCCTAGGGTAGAGATTTTTGAAAAATCCAATAGTTAGAACGGCAGGGCAAAGGGTGTAGATTTATCTTGATGTCCCGGCATATGCGTTGGGTGTACATAGTACCATGCGGTGGATTATGCATTTTCTTTTATATGTCTTTACTTCATATTTGTTTCAATATTTTTTTTAAAAACCCTTTCTTGCCTTGTGCGACGCAAAGTGCCGTTTATGATAGCTAGATTTATCTGATAACACTATGGCAGATGCTATGTGAGGCCTTCGGCAACATTTTCTGTGTTGACATTTCCCTGTTCCCGAGCGATTGAAGTATTGTTTCAGAGTGACTAAAAAGACTTTTGCTTTGTGTTGAAATTTAATTTATCGTCTAATCAAATGTTTTTATCTCCAGCTTTTTTAATATAATGATTGTGTGATATTGAAGATGAATACCTATTTTGCTGAGGATCCCATTTTTTTTTTTAAAGGGCCGCAGCTTGGGAAATCCACTAGGGCTAGTGCTTAGGCTAGAAAGGGTTAAAAAGTCTGCTTTGACCACTTATTTTTTTTTCTTTCAAATATTTACTGGAGAAAATCTTGGTTTCAATTGAAGACAAGTTTGTTTCATGTTCAATAACATCAAAGTAGCATATTCCGAAAGAGAAGTTCTAAATCCTGAATTGTCAAGACAAATGTCTTTTTAATGCCTTATTTGTTATTTGATTCTCTTGATTCAGCATTTCATTTATTAAGAGTCTCCTGGTTTGGTCTATTTTTTTCCATCACAATGATGCACATCGTTACTCTTTTGATTGTTGTCAAAATTCAATTCTATGATGTGCACGATAATAATTTTATTTTAATGGAATGGGAAATAAGATATATCATTATTCTGTGTGCTTTTATATTCCCTGTATTTTTTGTTTCTTTCCCAGTCGCTCATGTATCGATTGAAGATGAAAAAAAAAAAGATTACACAACCACTATAACCTAAGAACTTAATAGCATAGAATATATAATATATATACATACATTTTATTCGTTCACATTAAATTGTGCTTGATCATTGTTTCTTTAGAATTATTATTACTATTATTATTAGCTTGGAAAAAAATGTAAAGGATCGTTGTTTTGTGTGCTTATTCGACAAAACTGAAAACCGTCTTGGTGTTGTTTAGTGAGAACACTGGTCAATCGTGTCTGACAATTGATACGCTCGGATTGGTGAGAGAAATTGGATGAGCTCTTATACAGTGTTCTCTTCTATCCTGTTTGTTCTGCGTGCATGTGTGTTCACGCCTGTGTGCTGATGTAGCCAGTGTCAGGTGGCTTTGCCAGTATTTCTGTTTATAGAAGTTTTGGATGTATGTGTGTGTGTGTGTGAGAGAGATAGAGAGAGAGAGAGAGAGAGGGAGAGAGTAAGAGAGAGAGGGGGAGGGAGGGAGGGAAAGAAAGAGAGAGAGAGAGAGAGCGGCTAAAAGGAAGATTTCTACATGTAAAGTGTGTAAATATAAACCAAATATCTACCAAGCCTGAGCTGAAAATTGAATGTCTTTCATGTAACAAAATTCCTGCAAGTATCAAAGATTTTGTGTTTTGGAATATGTATATATATATAAATCTACTTCATAGCAAATAATCTCTGCTGATCCACAAATGTGTTTTTTGGCATCTCGGCAAAGGAAGGATCTCAAGAAATAGAGGCTTATTTTTTACACAATAGAGATGAGCATGCCACACTTATCGTCTTTGTTAACATTTAGATTGTTCTTAATTAAAATTTGTGTTTTTGATATAGAATCACTGATCCGCAGAAGTTATTATTTTTACCAGCCAAATTGATAGTGTTAAGTATGGCCTGCTTTATCATGCATCAGACCCAACCCGACCCCAAACACACATATGTGAAAAGTGTCAGATATAATAAATAGCTTTTGTGTCCATGGTTGTGTCCAAATGTATGAAATTAACTTTTGTGTCAATATTGTCAAATGCATGAAAACTGTTTTCAACACATGCTGATGTGTTAAATATGTGACTGTTTACAGTAGATACAGTTGTCTGTTGACCTGAAAAATACAGAGGTCATGAACCACTAAGTCAGGTACACAGGCCATGCACTGCTAAGTGACTCAGATCACTGTGTCTGTTTTACCTATCAAACCTTGTCTGGATTAAAGTCTGTTCTAGCTAATGGTTGGTAATTGTTGAATTGTTGTTGTTATGGGTTGAACAAGACTCTTGGGGGTGGGGGGGTGGGGGGTGTAAATGGTTGGTTATTCTTGTTATAGATTGAACGAAATAATAAATACATGTTGGTATTTTTGTTATAATTGAACAAGATAACTGATTGAATGATAGAATGAGATCTCTGAGCGGATGAATAAACGAGATCTCTGTTTGGATGATTGAATGAGATTTGGGATTGAATGATTGAATGAGACGGCTGATTGGATTCTGGGATCATGACCACCAGTTGTGTATTGTTGTGTATTGTTTTCTCACAATTAAAATTTTTAAAAAGCCTTCCAGTGACTGTTATGAAGTAAAATAATCTAGATCTAGTATGGATACTTTTTCTTCATAACAGTAAAAAAAAATGAAAAATTTAAAAATGTAAATAAAAATTGCAAATAGTAAATATAAAAGAAACACGAATGTGTTTTTAAAAAAAAACAAACCAACCCAACAACATTACGAATGATGTGCTTTATGACATTTATGTGTGCATATTTATCCCTACTGATTTCTTTACTTAAACTGAATCCATGTCATATTTAACTTTTTCTCATGTGATCAATGTGCAAACCTTCTAGCTTGTTCATTTTCCTTTGTGTTTGTGACATTTGAACTCTTGTTATCTGAAGATCTTAAGTTGTAACATTTGAACACAAATTGAGGCGGCCAAGTTCATCTTGCTTGTCTGGATGTCAAAGGCTATCAATATATACTTTTTACAGGATAATAGTAGGTCCTGTGAAAAAATTATGACCATTAACCCGCCATTTCCTCCTGGACTTAGTACCAGATGTTTATTGAGGGTGAATAGTGTGACCTGCATCAGAGTTCCAGTAACTAAAGTAAAGTTTTACCCCGGGAGAAATATGCATGCATGAGGCTGATGACAGTTTTCAATATATCTCCTCAGCGTTTCCCTCTGTTCAGTAGGGCATGTATAGAATAAGAAAGAAACATGCAGGTTGTACATTATATCAAGTGAAACCTTAATCTATAAAACAAGGCCAGATATACAACTGAGGGATTGATGAGAACAACCTTAAAGTTGGATTGAACTTTTTGTTTGTTCCCAATACCAATCCTAATATAACTGTTGAGCTTGTTTGTTTGTTGAAAATTTATAGCAGAAGAGCTAACAATGATTGCATTTCAACCCTAAGCTCAAAGAAGGCATTTAAAATTCAGGAGTCTGTGTGCATGATGCCTTGGTCCTGGTCACATGTTATGCTAGAGAAATATCACATGCTCCTTTTTATGGCCCATCCTGTAGGGGCGAGGAAACACTTGATTAAGGACAGTGGTGTGTAGTTGTTAAAGTTTTTAAATTTTGATTTCCATTCTTTTATCTGTTGATTTCTTAGCTATTAGCAGTGCGTTGGAGGCTTGGTCCTTGTTGACGTTTGTGGCTTGTATTTCCTCAGAGGAGACAGAATTTGTCAGCGAAGGTCAACTACTGTCTTAGCTTGGGCTCTCTCATATACTTCTTGATCATTGATGTGCTTTTAAATATAATTTCTACGTAGCTAATTTCTTTTTTTATTTAAAGTCCGGCTGAAAATGGTGAGTTTTGTTTTTCCTGAACACATCAACCATGAAGATGCACAAGGCACTTACATTTTCTTTTTGTGAAATGTGTAGGTTCTTTTATCTGCTGCTGAAATTGTGGGAAATGTTGACAATAAGAACCGTTCCCTTGACATTGTTTCATTGTATTAGATGCATAGTTTTCATCTTTTACAGGTTGTCCAAAACAATGTAAGAACTATATATATATATAATATTACAATGTAGAATAATGAGCTGTTTCATTGCTTCTTACCTCCTGCAAAAGGTGTTTCAGGTGCAGTGAAACAATTAGAGATTCGACTGGTTGGCTGTTTTAAATAGCATCCACTGATGAATGCTAGGCGAAATAATAAGTTTGATGGAAATCCTTAATAGAGAAATTGAACTCTTATAGCGCGAGTTGATTTACGAAGAAACTGTCACATACCATGTACCAGTATAGACTGGCATAGACCGGCATTACTTTGAAGTACTGTCTTGAGATAAAACCTCTACTGTATCATAAGCTCAAACGATCTGTTTGTTCTCCACTTCCATGAGATCCATTGTTGTGCTCCTTTTCCTGACATGCTGCTTCAGAATGTGCTGAGATTTCACCTGGGCTACAACTGTTGCACTGGAATACATGTATGGGCATTCATGCGTGGCAGTGTGCACACATCTTGCTTTAACCGGTGGTTAAATTATAGACACAAAAGCCACACATGCATTGCTGTGATGGTCATACGATTTTTGTGTGTTTTGTGTTGTATTTTCAGCAATAATGTATTTCTCTCATGCCTGCACTTTAAAAGTTTAACACAAAGGCGAATGTTCTCTAGAAAATATAAGTTGATTGCCATGGACAGAGCTCCTCAAAACGGACTGGGACATTCTTCTATAAACAAGGATAAACTATCCTGTGAGATGTGGGTGAAGCGGTGAGTGAAATGATTGTGTTAGACCGATCCTGACCCAGGGGTCAAAGGGCAAGGGTAGTTCACTTATTTCTAGTTCTCTGTTGTGATCTTTCTAGGAAGCTGAAAACCTTGTTGTTGTTAGAAGAAATCGGGGTGAACACTTCTGACAACAAATGGACTTTTGTAGATTTTGCCATGTATCGAGGATATCCACATGTTTGGTCCCCAGTGTGTCATGATGTGCCCAGGAATAAGTCACTCATGGAGGACTGACCTCTGTAATGTCTATCAAGAATATGCGAGTCAAGAATTAATAATTAGCAAGGGGCCTGCGGTCTGTACACCTTTCAGTCTGTGGATCTGAGTTGGTGAATAGGATGTGTCTTCCATTGATGGGGCATGCACATGTCTTCCACGGTTACAATACAAAAAAAATGAGTTACCCGACACTGTAAACGGTCTGTTCATTTTCATCGTTGGTGCAATGTAAGACTTAGTTCCATGTGAAACTGTTGTTATACTTATTGATTGAGAAAGCATTGGGGTGCTGCTAAAATGATATCAGTTACGTTAAAACTTGCACACTGCTCGGTTTATTTTCAACTGAACAACAAAATTAATTTGTCTTTGTTGCATTGTCCATGCTGCTGTTCTCTTGCTGTACAATGAGAGGGGTTCATGTGCAGAGGTTTGAATGGCTATTATATAGTTAGTGGCTCTTTCATTGAGTATACAAGGGTCAGGCATGCAAAATATCTGGAGGGCTGCAATGGGACGGCTATGCAGAAACTTTTTAAAAGGGAATGAGACTTTTCAGAATAAGAATAAATCTGCGGGGAAGTTCAAGCTAGTTTATTTTGGTGGAGTATGACCGGCATCTGTGAGAGTTTTGGCGTGAGGATGGTGATGGTCTCAGGGTGTGTGGGGGTTGTTGAACTCATGCTGCTGATAAAACCTCTGATTCTTGGGGAGTAGCTTCGTATCTGTGTTCACTTCTCATTTTCAGGTAGTCTTGTGTCTAGGTCCACTCTTATCATCCCTGCCAGGTAGGATGAAGTAAGGTTGCAATGTTGGCCACATTCCACCCAAATAAGTAATAATGCAATGTTGGCCACATTCTACCCAAATACGTAATAATGCAATGTTGGCCACATTCCACCCAGATAAGTAATGATGCAATGTTGGCCACATTCCACCCAGATGAGGTAAAAGTGTAATCATGCAATGTTGGCCACATTCCACCCATATGAGGTAAAAGTGTAATCATGCAATGTTGGCCACATTCCACCCAGATGAGGTAAAAGTGTAATCATGCAATGTTGGCCACATTCCACCCATATGAGGTAAAAGTGTAATCATGCAATGTTGGCCACATTCCACCCAGATGAGGTAAAAGTGTAATCATGCAATGTTGGCCACATTCCACCCATATGA
>JAUEKS010356356.1:0-11629 GCA_031762815.1 Tylodina fungina | reverse complement strand
CGATCGTGCGGGCAGCCATTGAATGACTGGCCATTCTGTTTTTCACGCTCAATTTCAATCTTTTAAAAAAAAAAAAAAAATAAATTTAAAAAAATCGTACCGTAATTTTTTGACCCGGACCAATACCCCGGAATGTCATCTTGAAATTTTGCCAGCCCGGAACTCCGGGCTGGACCCGGAGGTCTGGCAACCATGGCTGACGTACAAGCCTTTTGGGTTTCCTTATTTATTTCCATATATTTCAATATCACTTTTTCTGAGCTTGATGTTTTCATTGTCTTAAACCATCTTGTCTTTTTGCGACTGAGTCTTTTAATCGTTGTGTTAAACTAAGGCTGTTGGTATTTTCTTGATGTATATTTGTCTGTAACATGTAAATGATGTTAACATGTCTACCTTAGCATCTAGATCTAGGCTTGTGTTGCTGTGTCCCTGCTTTGTTTAGTCTCGGTTTCAGCCATAGATTTAAAATGGCGGTGTGGGTGACAGGTCAATCGAACATATAAAAGTATAAATTATTCTTCATCTTAATTCTAGATATAAAGAATTGAAACTGGCTAGGCTTATGGTACTAGGTTGAGACTCTGGAAACGAAAATAAGATATTAGTAATGTATGGACATACTTCCTGGTATGTTTATATTGATATACTGTCGAAGAGTCTCAGCCGGTTGCAAAACCGTCTGCCCAGTTGAAGTGTACAAGGGCAAGAACTCGTTTAGTACACTATGTGTGCTGAACTACCTTTCATTTGACATTTGACACCAGTTCACTGCCTTCAACAATTACTGATTCAGTTCTATTGGTTAAAAAGGATCTGTCACTTGGAGTGGCTCCCCATGGATATTCAGCCTCCCTTTGGGCTCTGCTTCCCATCTACTAATATTCTGACAATGTGGGGTTCATTAACTGTGGAATTTGTTGTAATCCAGGTCCATTTCCTATGCCAATAGATTTTCAATATTAACCCATTCAGTCCCAGTGAGTTGCACAATTACGCAACCCCATGTCCAGCCAAAGGGGAATACCTGCACAAAATAACATTCACGTTTTTAAAAAAATTGTGGAAAAAACTAATACACGTTAAAATTTCAAATAAAGTACACATACACTGTATTCACAACTGGATAGTGTTTATTTTGGTGGAGGTGGTGCGTGTGTGAGTTGAACAGAAACTTTAAAAAATTAAAATCGCAAAATGAAGGAGAGGGTTTTTTTTATATTTTTTTTTTTACCTTACCTACTGTTGTTTGATAAGATCAATGTCTTCTAAAGCTGACTCTGGTAATATAAATATGTTTGAAGAATTAAAAGACTTCGAAATCCTCATTAGCATCTATATTAATAGCCTGACTAGGACCTGTAGACTCTGAATTCATTGATCACAACTCCCTAGAGTTCATCTGACCAGATCAGCTAATCATCTAGATCTAGATCTAAATCTATGACACCTTTCGATCTCTTCCATTATCATGGCCCCCTGAACTGTTAGAATCACCCTCACTCTCGTGCTCTTAATTCCTTACTAGATCTAAATCCACATCAGGTTCTTATCTGAGTCACTATAATTGCCTTCAAAAAAGTCATCATCGTCGTCCTGGTTAAAAGGCCAAGGCTGATTTTCCACTAAACCTTGAAGATAGATCGACGCAAAGCTCTATGGTAGCCTGGGGGACCTGCGCCAGACCGCTACCTACGTGAAATGGACTGGAACAACCATCTGAGTAATGGAGAAGAAGAAGATTGAAGGCCATCTTCTTGTTTATCTAGCATGTAAAGTTTCGAAAGTGGATGATAATTCGCAGTAACGCCCCCTGATTCTCGTTGATCATTAAGTCACGCTAGTTGCGAGATTTAGACACTTGTTTCCATAGCCACGTAACAACAGGTAAATAGTATTTCAATCGATGTAGATCGGTGCATCTGGATGTGAAATATCTGGTTCAGAAAGGGTTAATATAAACAGTGCAAAAAAAAACCTTTTTCTATTCCTCTTGAATTTTCTCCATCCCCTTTGAAGCATAGCCAAGTTCTATTAAAACGACATGCATTTTTTTCTGTAGAACGTTTGTAATCCTGAAAATAGACATTGCTGTTGAGGAATGAAACAATCAGGCAAAATGCAGAAGAACATGAACGTGGATACTAGATTTTTTTTTCTACTATCTATCATCAGAACATTGCTATGAATTTACAAACTAAATAAATACATCATGACAGTGTTGTCAGTATTATTGTGCATAACATGCATATGGCCCATTTCTGCTAGATTTTTTTTTTGCTGCACTACCTAGTTTGTGGGGAGCATAGTGGCATAGTGGTAGAGCATTGGATTATGGGGAGAGGTAACCGGTTTGAAAACCGGCAGAACATGTGTTTTTCCCTTTAATACTAAAATTTACACCCTGCTGTTTCATTCAACCCAGGTGAAAATGGTTACAGCTTAAGCTGGGTAGACGGTAGTATTATGCAATAGACTAGCATCCTATTTAGAAAGTGATTTATAAAACCTCTCACTGTCCACTTCTTGTTATTGAAACTGGCATAAACTCCGGCCCTATGAGTCTATTGGCTCGAAAGGACTACTTAGCAGCCAGTTTGTGGAGCCAGGAATGAATTAGATATTTAGTCGGGTGGGCAACCGCTAGTGAAGAACCCATAGGCTCAAATTTAACATCGCGTATTACTTCTTGGCAGTTGCAACCATTGCTGTTTTCTATTTAAAAAACTGCTGCATTTGATTGTTTTCTAATATTCTGTGCACAGACAGTCCAGGGGGCCTTAACCGTACAACTTCCCGATCTTCTGGAGATGCTAGTAGTCAAAGAATGGATGAGACATCCAATGATGGAACAGAAGAGGCCAAATCAGATGGAGGAGAGAAAGAAGGAAGGGAGGAAGGTTCCACCAAGTCCCACAATACAACAGATGCAGTCAGGCTGAAATGTCGGGAGCTCTTATTAAATGCTCTTAAAAGCGGTGGTGAGAGTTTTATTATTTGTTCTTCTCTTGTCCACTTCATGAGATAGATGTTAGGATGAAGTTGGAAATCTTTGTTTGTTATTATGGACATTGTTGACATCTATGTATATATGTGATTTTTATTTTGACTGTGTTATACAAGTAAACATGATTAATCTGACTCTTTTAATACTTGGGTTGCAAAGGTTTTATAGAAAAAAAACCCACCTAAGTGCTAAGGGTCAGAATCAAGAGGAGTAAAAACTGTAATATGACTTCAGGTACAATATATCTCAAATGCCATAAGAGTTATTGCCATGAAATTTTCACAAGTTTCAGGATACGGTAAGGATCATAAAAAATGTCAAATACGCAAATTAGGTCACATGGTCAGGTGATTGCCTCAAATTAATAGTACTAGATTTAGCACCACAAGAAGCATCAACAGAGCCTACTATGTCATCTTCACTGTCATTGGACTCAAGATCAACATTAGATTCCTGCTAAAGTCGGAATGGCAACATACATGTGACATGGGGGACACAGCTAAAAATAATGATCCAATCAGTGTTTTCCCTTCTCATCCATTAAGAGTAACAGTCCTTGGTTCATTTGCCCATCTTTTTGAATACATTAGTCTTGATTTAAGTGTGAGAATATCAGCGTTAGAGGCCTAGATCTAAATTTCAGTTTCACCTTTTGTATCACCCTCGCTATCAAAATGCCTGGTCTCTTTCTATTTCTAGCAATAAATGAACAGTTTATAGTTTATAGCTCATTTTGTACTTGATAGTTTTAGAATCTGATGAAGAAGGGCGGGATTTTGATCGGGGACACCCTGGTACTTATTTAAAGGAAAGTGATGAAGGTGAACAGGGTCTCCCCAATTCGGGAAAAGGTCGGGAATTTCGGGAAACACCAGTCGTGAAAAAAAAAAACGACTTGAATTCATGGATGGTTTCTTGAAATTTGCGAAATATTAGACAATTTGCTAAATTGTCTTGAATGAACGATTTTCAACTTTAGCCATAGCTCGAAAGACAACATGAGACTTTTTACACGCGCGTTTGATTGGCCCTCCCACGTTATTTCAACCAATGAAAATGGAGTTTGTATCGGAAGCCGTGAAGGTCACGAAATGAGTATAGCAGAAAAACATGTATAATCATATTTGAAGAATCATGATTTGACTTCACGTCCTGATCACTCTATAATTTCTTTAGTTTATGCGTTGTGTATCTCCAAGGATGCACCTTCCGCTTACGTAATATTTTTGTGTCCATCAAAACTTGCCAAGTTGGAGATATCAAGTTTCTCGTGCCAAAACAATTCCAGGTAAACACAAAGTGTTCCATTCATCCCTAGAGTTGAGTGGGTTCACAGCATGGCGTATATGTACTGCTTCAGTAACCTGATGTAGCAGAGCATCATGATGGAACACTCCTGTGACACACATCTTGAACTCAGAGACGATAGCACCATGGTCCTTCTGTGCGTGCCTCCATAAGACAGAGGTATTATTGCGGTTGTCTTAACCCTGTCTATGTTCTTTACCTCTGGTGTAGGCACACCTGGCTGTTTCCCCCCCCACGTACACTTGATCACATTTAGCGCACGTGATGCTGTAAGTGATACCAGTTGCATGACATGGTCCAAATCCTCCACTTATGCACGGAAAACACCCTTCATCATTACTTGTGCCAGTTCCATGTGGGTTGGACTTCTGTAACATCTTCTTCACACTCACCCCTGAACTTTCAACCACCTTCACCTTCAGCTTGGTCTTCTTGATCTTCTCATATCGTACATGTGCCAGTTCCATGCGGGTTAGACTTCTGTAACATCTTCTTCATACTCACCCCTGACCTTTCAACCACCTTCACCTTCAGCTTGGTCTTCTTGATCTTCTTCTCATATCTTTTCTTCAACCGGACATATTCATTTTGTACTGTCTGCTTCAAAGATTTTTCGATTGACTCTGGACTTAAAGATTGCCAGCAACATGTGGACGGACCAAGACACATTCATGACGCAAAATCAGTCTCTGGTTCTCGATGGCCAAACCAAATAACTCTTTATCAAAAGCTGTGACACGGGCTGAAGTTATGTTTACTGGATTTTTAGTGGAGCATAACATTCCTCTGGCCACAGCTGATCATGCTTCAAAACTCTTCAAGGCAATGTTTACCTCCAGTGAACACTCAGCGGCAGAAATAATGAAGAAATATCCTTCTGCGAGGACCGAAACAACACACATTGTTCATGAAATGGCCGCTACCAATAGGACAGATCTCCTGCATATCATGAAAAAAGGCCCCTTCTCTCTTGCGACTGATGAATGCAATGCCAAGATGGAAAAACTATCCTCTTGTCATCAGAACTGTAAGGAATCATGTAGTGTTGTGTCAACTGATCAGCTATCAATAATTGAAGTCCATGGCAAAGTCACTGGAGCAAATATCGCAAATGGCGGATTCTGTAACAATGGCTGTATAGGCTTCACACATTTTTAATGGGTTTGCTTATGTCACCAAAGTTGAATTTTACAACCAAATGTTATGAAGTCTTTCCTTTTGTTGTAATAAAGCTTCACAACCAAGGAATTTGTGTTTTGAGTTTGTTTTGTTTGTTAAATAAA
This sequence comes from Tylodina fungina, assembly GCA_031762815.1. Classification (NCBI taxonomy): domain Eukaryota; kingdom Metazoa; phylum Mollusca; class Gastropoda; order Umbraculida; family Tylodinidae; genus Tylodina; species Tylodina fungina. The sequence goes on along the minus strand of JAUEKS010356356.1, from coordinate 6,031 downwards.
ATTTTGTTTGTTTACCGTCAATTTCTTAAAATCGGACACACACCATTTACTCTCTCAGTTGAGTCGGATATTTACTGCCTTTTATTAAAAATTTATTGAAATTTTCTCCATAGTTTTCATTTCTAGTATGGAATTAACTCATGCTCTGACTTTGTAAAAAAAAATCCTATAAATACGAACTTTTGTAGGGTTTTATCGGGTTTGAATACTGGGCTATAAATAGCATGTGTATGGCCGACAAAAGAGGCCCCATAAAAATGAAAATGTGAGTGCAAAAATCTCACGAATTTTGCTTTTTATTTTTAAAATTGCGTTGTAACACGAAAATGTTGATAACAAGACATTCAAAATGGAAGAAAAGTACCCAATGTACATACAGACATTTTGTTTCTGTTGCGAGGCCTCCGTAAGTCTGACAAATTAAGATAATAACGCCATCTAGTTATCCCGTCTCCATCCACTCAGTTTCGGATTTAATTCACTATTCTGTTGGTTTCTTATTAAATTTGACCAAAGTTTTGTTAAAAATTCGGTCTTGTAAACAAAATAGGGCATTACAAATGCGATTTCAGAGGATTGTAAGTCCTAATACCACGACTTTTTGCCTCGTGACAAACTCGTTTTACGTAACAATCATTGTCTTTACTCCGCATTCTAAGCGCCATTTCTTGGTTTGGAAAGTTATTTTCAACGCCTGAAGCGACAGTTGTTTCTTTCTTTGCTCGGTCGTATCAAAACCCATCAGACGGTGTTTACCCTACACAAAACTACCTGAGCATCGAGAGGTGTCTTACAATTCTGCATTACGCAACCTGTTCATCGGACACACACCCAGTTTTCGGCTAGATTTACGGGTTGTCGTGGCCTGAAAACTGAAAGGTAAGCTTTCAGATATAGATCTAGATTTAGATAATCTAGATCTAGATCTAAATAATCTAGATCTAGATGACTTGACTCGATAACCTAGATCTAGATGATCTTGATCTAGATAATCTAGATCTAGATCCAATAATAATAGTTTAGGTTATAAATTTCGGCTGGAGATCGAGAGGTACCCCAGGCCTGGACCTAGTGTGTAGATTTAGCAGACTTGCCAACCGGTATGATTTCGCGTATTTTAGTATGCGTTTTTTTTTTCAAAATATGGGAATACGTAAAAAATTATGAAATACGCGGAATGGCGATTGAGTGATGAACACAAGACCTTTTTAGTAAAAAAAAATTATAAAGTCGGCATCAGTTAGTAGAAAAAAAAGCGAAAACGGAAGTACGAGTGTATGAAATATCGTCATACTTAACTCCTGTGCGGGAGATCTCAAATTCTCGCATTTGCGCATGTCTTTCTGAAACAGACTTCCATTTTTCTGTCTGAAGATCGTCACTGTCCGTTTTGGCTCTTGAATTGAAATTCGTTCATCAACGTCAACCTCCATCCGATTCATCTTGTCTATTTTCTGTGTTTATTCAATAAGATTTCTATATGATTGGATAAAGTGATTTGAAACTGTGTTGTATTAGATAGTATTTTTCTTTTTGGACTTTTCTTATCTTGTAAGTAGAGATCGTTTTAAGATTAGTTTTGCTTGACTTCAATTCAAAATGGATGCCTTTGTGAAAACCTCTTCGCGAAAGCAGCGGTTTTTGAAATCGTATATGTCACAATTCCCATATATAAAAGAATGTACGGCTAAGGATGACGACGAAAACCCATTTTATGCGCACTGCACGCTTTGTAAGACTGACATTTTTTTCATTGGATCGGCCGGTGCCTGTAATATCAAGTGCCATGCCACAACTGGAAAGCATAAGGCTAAGAGTAAACTGTTGCTGTCGGGAGATCAACCACGCGTTAACGTATTCATGCAGAATAGGAAAAAGGCGATGGAAACTGAGGAGGAGGCCATAGAGACAAAACTAAAAGAGAAATTAAAGGAAGATACTATTCGTGCAGAGGTCATGATGGTTGAGTTGATTGTCAAGTTAAACCTTTCATTGAATTCGGCGACCACCTTGGCAGAACACTTCAAGCTTATGTTTCCTGACTCTGCGATTGCCCAGGGGTTTCAATGTGCTAAGACAAAGGCAACGTTGATTGTGAAGGACTTGGCTAAAAAACACCCGTTAGATAGAATGAAGAAGGGGCCATTTTCTTTGTCAACGGATGGTAGTAATGATTCAAATTCTAAACTATATCCATTAGTGGTAAAAACAGTCAATCCCGAAACATTTAGTGTTGAGTCAGAAGTGGTGTCTTTGCCTGTGCTGGACGAGTCTGGAACAGGAGAGAACATTTTTAATTTGTTGGACGAGTTGCTGCGGAGTAATGACATCAGCTGGGACAACTGTGTTGCTTTTGGGTGCGACAACGCATCTGTCATGACAGGTGTTCACAAAGGTGTGTTCAGCTTCATCAAAAAAAAGAATCCGAATTGTGTTTTGTCAGGGTGCACTTTGCATCTCGTGCATATTGCTGCAGAAAAAGCTGCTCATCACCTTCCCTATCAACCAGCAGATCTTTTGATAGACATATTTTACTACCTGAAGAAAAGTAGTGTTAGGCAACGTCATTTATATGCATGGCAGACCTACTATGATCAAGAGCAAAGGAAAGTTTTGAAACATGTTAGCACCCGCTGGCTCAGTATCAGTAGGTGCATAGATAGGCTCGTTGAGGACTGGCGACCACTTAGAGCATTCTTTAAAGAAGAGGTCGAAACGCATACCAAGTCTGGAACTGCTGCACATAATAAGGCTAGCCATATCCTTACTGTCATGAATTCCCCAACTGCTAGAGCGTGTTGCTTGTTTCTGAAGTTTGCTGTAAAACTGTTTGACCCCTTCTTGACAGATTATCAAGCAGAATCTCCCAAAATTCAGGATCTCAGACAGTCAATGGGAAAATTGATGAGTAAAGTTCTGTCAAAATTCGTCAAGCCGTCTGCTTGTCAATTCAAGGGGTCCTTTGATGTCGATTTCATTTCAAGTTACAATGTCAAGGATACAAATGAAATCTCTATTGGCAGTGAAACTGAGCAGTATTTGAAAGAAAAACAGTTTAGTAAACAAAAAAAGGCGTCTTTCATCAAATGTGTTATTAGCTACTTTCAATCTGTGTGTACATATATGAAGTCTAATCTGCCACATAGCAACAAGTTTCTTGACCAGGTCAGTGCTTCAAATCCTACAAAGTTTGTTGAAGATGGTTCACTAGCTAAACTCAAAGCAATTATGAAAGCTCAGCCAGCCTTCATTCCTGTTGGAGCATCAGCTGATTCTGTGGAATGCGAATTGACCCGCTTGCAACAGATTGTTGTGGACGGCAAATTGCCAGTCTGACATGTTGGACAAAAGATGGGCTCTTCAGATAGAGGCTGATGAGGAAACTAAGCTTGCCTGCAGGTTTCTGTTGAATCTTCTTGTGGTGCCCCATTCATCAGCCAGCTGTGAAAGAGTATTTTCTTACGTGAGAAAAATAAAAACTGACCAAAGGCAGAAAATGGGAGATAGTTTATTAGAAGCTTTGATTATATGCAAACATATTCCAGGATTGCCAAGTGAAAGACACCATTCTTCAGAAACCCTCCAATGGCTGAAAGGTTCATGTGCCAGGAGTAACAATCATACTAATAATCAGGCTGAAAAGGATTCCCCATGTGAGACGTAACCTAGTCTCCAATGCAGGGTAGCAGGACAGGGCAGCTGTCAAAGGAGATTCAGGCCCTCCTTCCCTCTGTTAGCCTGGTCAGATGCCAGCCAGTTTGAGCAAGGTAAGGGTATTCAATAATAGCATCCGCACATGTCAACTTTTCTGGGGAGTTCATATTTAGTCAGCCATTAACTATTTAAACAAGGAATGAGGAAATACAAGTCAAATCTATTTGCTCTATAACTATTGAATTAAATCTTTAAAGTTGGCATGTGCGGTGTATTGTATGTAATGATAAATCGTCTCTGTTCGCACTTTATTTTTTCTTCCACAGGAGTATGATTTTTTTTTGCAAAATATGATAAAATGGGTTAAAAATGGCTAAGAATATGAATAATTTCTGGAAATTATAGACAGAGGTTGGCAAGTCTGCTGAAGATGAGCCACCGAGCTACTGCTCCAAAGGTTATTACATTGTATTGCACAACACCTTTGGCCGGTGTAGAGATAAACTCCACAGGCTGCCGACCATGGCTCACTGCTCCTGTGTATGACGCAATCACATATGTAACAGGGGCCATGTGTTTTCAGGTAGCCTGAGAGACCCAAGCCTCACGACTTGCTAATGCACAGACCTGAGAGTGACCAAAGACATGGTCCACTTGAAGCCAACTAATTGCTAGACAAGTGGTCAGAGACAATCATTGTGGAGTTGCAATGGGTTACACGAGGAAATCACAGTGGGAACGAAGAAGAGTGAACTGGGGCATGGTTTCTGGGTACTTCAGATCTTTCAAGATTCAATGAGGGTGGGGAGGATCAGACGTAATTAGTAGGAGCCCAATGTGTGAAAATAAGTCTTATACAGCTAAAAATCAGTCACTTCTTAGACAGGAAAGGGTTAAGTTACATACAAAAAGTAATAATTCCAAAACAGCTTGAATTGCAATAGTTGGCCTACATCCTTCTATAAAGTTGACCAATCATTATCGCATGTTTTGTTTCCATCTTTACAGAACAATACCCTCAAATATTTCAGTATATTCAACCCAAATCAAAAGATCTGTTCATCATTTCATCATTCCATCTTTCAACTTAGCGACTCTACGCAGGTGGCTCTCTGTTTGCATATGGATAGCTAGTACTTGTGAGGTAGCCAGGGTCACAGAACACAGTTCACACGTAACCTGCTGACGGTCATGGCTGAAAGAAGACAACAAAAAAATCATGATCCACATGAAAAATAAACGTAAATATTCATAACTATACCAGGAGTGAAATCTGGTGTCTAAACAAACAGGACCAGAGCCTGCTGGTTGTCATACAGAGAAAGGTGCAGTGGCTGAGACAAAATGAGTGCAAGTTTGATAAGAAGGAAAGTGGAAGTGAAAGATGTGGTTTGTCCGTACAATTCAATTGCGAAAGTTTAAATGGGCAGAATATGTTGTTCAATCACATGACAATAGATGCATAAAAAGAGCGAATAACTGGTGCTCACTCGACTTGACACCTTACAGGCTGCAGAAATACAGATGGCGCAATGATTTAGTAAAGAATATTGGAACAAATTGGTCTCAACAGAAAAGCGAATGATGGAAATGGTATTCTGCGAAAGAGAGGTTCCTTGGCTTAAACTAGAGACATCAACCATGAAATGATGATGATAACCGGTTGAGGTCTCCTACCAATACAATACCGTATCGGATGTTGTTACCTAATAGTTACTATAATATACATATAGCGGTTCAAATATTTAATCACATGCATTCAGGCACATCATGAAGATGCGAAAGTACTCAAGGAATGTTACTCTGACATCCTATGCAGGCCTGATAGTCTGCCTCTACCAGTGTCAACATTATGAGGGAATTATTCCTACTAGAATTTTCTTTCTTTTGAATTTTTAGAAGGGCTTGTTGAAGGCAGACCTGCCACCCTTAATTTTGAAAAAAAATTAGAAAAAGGAGGTAAAAAAAAAATGCACAAAAAAAAATCGAGAAAATATATAAAACCACAAAAAACAACAGAAAAAAACACAAACCATGGAACAACAATAAAAACAGAGCAGATAGAATTGAAGACTAAAAAGACTCACCTATTTACATGATACAGTGTATATATAATATACATCTCTATTTACATAGTAATAGGAAAATGAAAGCAGTCTACTGCTTTGTCGCATCAGTGGCCTAGCGGTTAAGCTACCGGACTCGTGATCGAGGGGTCACGGGATCAAATTCTGGCAGTAGCATCTGACGTTGTGTTCTTGGGAAAGGCACTTTTCACAAATTTCCTCATCCCGCCCAGGGGTAAAAATGGGTACCCAAATATAGACAATGAACGATATTGTCAGTATGTTAGTATGAGCGCCTAACCGGCAGCCTG
>JAUEKS010356245.1:0-11631 GCA_031762815.1 Tylodina fungina | reverse complement strand
TATGTATGCATGTATGTAGTATGTATGTATTCATGTATGTATGTATGTATGTATGTATGCATGTATGTATGTATGTATGTATGTATGCATGTATGTATGTGTATGTATGTATGTGTGCATGTATGTATGTATGTATGTATGTATGCATGTATGTATGTATGTATGTATGTATGTATGTATGTATGCGTGTATGTATGTATGTGTGTATGCATGTATGAATGTATGTGTGTATGTACATATATGTATACATGTATGTGAGCTGGATTGGCTAAGTGGTTAGAGCACTTTCCTTTTAGGAAGTTGTTCGGCACGCTTACTCCCGCCTAACACTGAATTGCCAACTTCGTTCCTTTTACTTCGGCGACCGGGGTTCGATTCTCGTGCAGGACAACTATATACTCTCCCGACTATTCGCTCTCCAGTCTAGCCAGCTGTAAATGGGTACCTGGTCCTCTTCAGGGTCGGGGATGGTAAAGACAGCGAGGGAGAGGACTGGGCACCGCCCTCAATATGCTGACCCAAGAACAATGAAGGTTTTAATACTTCATTCCCCTACGACCGAAAGGTCGTACCTTTACCTTTATCTTACTAAAAGGTAGTTAGAGACAAATATTTCCAATGACTGAAAAATTGGATACGTTATTGCATGTTTGAATACGGGCTTTTAGCTTGATTTTAAATATTTTACATCTGGGTATTAGGCCAGGATAATTGTACCGTACATATATTTTAAACTATGTCAGTAGAGAGTGAAATTCATCCTAATACTCCTTGCTTGTTTTGGCCGTTACTTCTAAATGTCAGTCACCAGCCCCAGGCACCTCTTATCCTTACCCATCACATCCCTCACCCTCAAATCCTAAAATTGTAGTTCAAATATAACAGGACAAGAAAACCCTGGACTGCCAAAAAGGACAAAATCTTCGCTTAAAAACTAATCCATCACACAAAACGATGAAGAGGTAAAAGCCTCATGTGATACGGTAATCACTGAAAAATAATCCTTTGAACTTCTTCAGAGATCATTTCCACACTACAGGGCTGATGAAACCTTATCACACAAAATACAAAGCAAGGCAAGCATATAGCAAGTGCATAACAATGTCTTTAATTTTCCGAAACTCACAGAACATTTTGAAGTAAAATATCTGTTTACTTCCTGTTCTCTGTCATATCAACTTCCATCTTTGCCCAGTTCCTGAGTGAGCCATCTCTACCTCTCCTAAGTACACAATCCATCTCAACTAGATTGACGATGCACTTCACCTACCATCCTCATCCCTGGAATCCCCTTTAGCTCCTCATTTGTCTGTTGCTCAGGCAGTGTCACCCCAGAATCCACCTAGCCAATTCCACCATTGTTCTATCTATCATATTTTCTATGACCTTTCTCAGAGTCCAGGCTCCTACAACAAGGTCATACCAGTTCTCACATATGCCATATAAAACTGTCCCCTGATTTTACTCGATATTTTTCTATCCCCTGATATAGACAGTGAAATCTTGAACATGCAGTACACACGTTTGACCCTTGAGATAACTTCAGCCTCTGTGCCTGATCTTTAGAACCTATTACAGATAAAACCTCAGCAACATCTCTAACAACGGGGAAGGGCTTTTCGAAAATGTAACAACTGGGAACCAACAATGATTTCTTGTTTTACAATTGTTCTGCAGGCTAATGATTTGCTGAGTCCAAATGCTGCACCGAGTGGTCCAAGCCAGAAAGATGCAGTGTTGGCTGTAAGTCATTTTTGTTTCTACTATTTGTTTCAATGCCAAAAGAAGCAATTCTCTTTCTCTTAGAATTGTATGGATTTCCTTGTATGATATGCATGAACACCGATTAGGATTATAGATGGATGCCTGGGATGGCACTGTCGGAGTACCGGACGGATAAGGGTTCTCTGAGAATTGGTGAGAAAGTGAGGTATTCTGGGTATTCTGACAATCTTAGCTACACTGGTTGGGGCATGTACTTTGGAAGGATAACGACAAATGGATTAGGATGTTATCCACATTTGGAGGTTAAGGAGCCAAGGTCAAGGAGACCAAAACGGACTTGGAATGGACTTGAAGAGCAGGATATGAAGTTGCAAGGTTTCAATGTGAAGGACACGGTAAGGACAAAGGGCATCAGGGAAAGCAGCCATTAAATACTGATTGATTGATTGATTGATTGATTGATTGATTGATCTCACAGCCCATATCATTCTTGTCTATAATTCTGCTTTTCCCAAATCAAGCATGGATTGCTCAGTAGGGTTGGAAAGCCTCTTAAAGACAGTTTTGTTGAATGAATGTTTTTTTATCTACCTCACATATCTATGTTAATATTTCAATAGAATTAATACGAGCTTTAGTGGTCTAGAATTTCGTTGCTAGAATTAATTTCTTGTATTTCTTCAATATGAAAAAAAATGTATTTCATAATGCTAGCATTGAAACATGCATTGAAGGGAAGTAATTTCGTTACTCCCACTATGATAACTGTGGAATTACTTGGCATTTGAGCAGTCTGGGGGTAAGAAAATAACAACAGAATATTCTAGTTCTAGAAAGAAGGAAAACACTTAAACCATATAGACATTGGTTCCACTCAACAGTAAAGTATACTCTTAATACAGCCAAATTCCACCTGAAAAAGGCTACTGTTTTTTGTTGTTGCATTTTTTGAATCAGAGTTTATAAAAAGTGGATATGCTTATGAAAAACCGCATAGCTGAAACATCGAAATGACCACAGTTATAAATGGCTCATGCAACTTTGAGGGGATAGGGTAGGCATGCACCAAAAGGATTGTTGTTCTCGAGTACTATAGAATCATGTTTAGTGCCTGTTGTAATCACCCATGAAACCTGTTGTTTTTTCATCAGGGTCAAATAGAAGAACAACTGAAGAAGGCCAAGGCAAAGGGAATGAAATCTGTGCCTGTGAGTAAAACAAATGTGTATAAGGAGGAGACGTTGACAGATTAGACCTAACCACTGTGCATGGTGGTGTGCTGTGCTCTCTCAGGAGAAATTATTCACCATATTATATGGGGCAATGCCCTGTAGGGAAATGTTTACAACTAGATTTCATTGGTGAGACCCTTACTATACAAAACTGTTTCTATGACCAAGCAGAGTAATTATATGCAACATTGCCACGAGCCTTGCCATATGCAGTATGTAGGTTTATAGTGTCAGAGGCTGAAAGGTACATAGACTCCTGTCGTCCTCAGTTCAAACAGAAGAAAAAAATAAGGGCAGGGTGGGGTGGGTGGGGGGTGTATGGAGTAGTACAACTGTCCTTTGACCAAGCTTGATGCTCCTTGTTGCTCGTGTGAGTTTTTCAAGACTTGCCTGCTGAGACATCCCCCTTCCCTTGAGAGGTGTGTGTGAGGGATGTGAGGGGGGGGGGGGGAGGAATGACTGTCTAATTTTTCGTTTACATCCGACCAAAAACATATTTAGACTCTAGGCTAGGTTGTTTGTGTGAGCTGCTACAGAAAGAAGTCGTTTGGCATCTCCAGGTAGAAAAGCATAAGAAAAGAAGAAAAAGATCAACCACAATGAAGAAACCGTTACCACTGAGAGCTGGGTTCGAGTCATTTCCGTGCACCAAGTTCCAACTGCTTGTCTCTGATCTCCCTCTTAGTCCACAAGTTTCGATGGATTCTGCATATGCAAAAATATGTCCCAATTCACTCCTATACGTTTCTTCCCCTGAATTCCTCTCCTAACAAGCTGACACTGTATGGATAATGATGGGATATGTCCAGACAATGATCATGTTTGATCTCCTGGCTAGTCTGGATGGACTTCAGATGTCTTCAGCTACTCCTATCTCTGTGCCCTACCAAATTAGGATGCTTGGGTTGATCAAGTGCCATTGCATGATTAAAGGAAGCTGTGGACAGTAGCCATTGGAATGACTTCTACGATGGCCATAATATATGCTATTATGCATATATTGCAATATTATATTGCACTATATAATGCAACCTCCATGGTCCTCTTTCATCTTTATTACCTCCTATCATTTGATTTGCTCACAATGAGATCGTGAAGGGCATATTCTACCCCAAAGAAGACAATTCACACTCTTGTGTTGGCCGGTTGTGATGACAGTGCAATACATAGAGCCAGGCCAAGAACATGGCTCATAATATTTCCATGACATGCAAGGGCGGGGTCTGACAGCCGACTGGACTGAGAGTATGCTGTGAAGCTGAATAGGCAAACCAGGGCTTGTTGTGAGTCAATCAAGTGCCAAGCCATGTAGCGGTGGCAATCATGTCCCGCCACACATCTCGATCATTCGTTGCTGTCAGGAGGTCATTAAAATTCTGCACGCCAAGCCAGGCTGCCAGGCTGTCCGTCATCTTTCCTCGTTGTCTTCCTCTGATCTGCCTTCCCTCAAAGTTTCCAGTAGTTATAGACATACTATTAAAAGGCTTAAATGGGACTTTACAAAGAGGATGTGTTAAGCGAGGGATTGAGTTAAGCCATGATAGTTGTCATGAGATTACAATGTAGTTGATTGGGCCTTGAGAAAAGAGGGAGTGGATAGAAATGGATAGTGGAATCAGTTATGAATGCTAAAATGAGAATAATAATTTAGTGGAGAGGAGAGCAGAGAGATGTGTTTGAAAGTTGGTGTACACCAAACATCAGTGCTGAGCTGCTGTGTTTTAATATCAGTGCTGAGCTGTTACGTTTTAATCATTGTATTGCAAGTGCTTTTGACAGAGGCAAGTAGGGGAATACCTTGAGAAATTATTTATGCAGATGATGTTGTCGTTGTGGTAGATACTGAGGAGAAATTTCTTGTAACCCTAAAATCTTGGAAGAGTTATCCGACTTCAAAGGGTGTAAACATAAACATGAATAAAACTAAAGGGAAACTTTACACCTGAGAAGCTATTGGTCATATAGTGTGAATGGGAACAAAATGTAATGAGCTGCAATTAAACGTAAGATAGGTCAGGCCTTGTTGCATATACGAAGTGAAGTGCAGTGAAGTGGAGAAACTCTTCTCGAATTGTGAATGTTCAAGGTACTACTGTGGCATTACAGATCATCAGGATTTAATCACAAGGTTGGTATTAGACTGAAGGAAGGGACTCTCTTTGGAAAAGTAGAGTTTCAAAGTCAGAGTTCTATTATTAGGAGATACTTTGACTGTTAGCTGTTTGAGGCTGCAGTTACCTTAAGCTCTAGAATCAGGTGGTGCTAGGTCAGAATTACTAGCCCCAATTGGGTTTTGCTGTAGGCTGTATGCGATTTGTAAACAGCTAAGAATGGCTTGGTGGGGGACTGGGGTAAGTCTATCTGATCACAAGACAAATAACTGGCTGAGGGTGTTTCTAGTGATAGGGTGGTATACTATCACATCTAGTCTGGTGGTAAGAGCCTTTGCTTTGGTAAGCTTGTGAGTCAGATCAGATAATATTTGAAAATAGAAGTTGGGTGATGGGTATTATGAGGCAGATCCTAATGAACTCATTCCTACCTGGATCGCCCATTTGTGCCCGATACAATAGGGTGCACTTTTCCATAACGGGTAGAGGTGCACCCTAACTAGGGTCTCATCTAAAGACGAATCACAGAGCTGGGAGGAGTTGAAGACGAGCCAGCGGTCCATGGTTACATTGCATTGCACAACGCCTTTGGCCATCGTCGAGATTAGCTGTCGGGGCTGCCCCCTCCCCCCCCCCTCCCCAGCCCTGCTCTTCGCACCCCTTTATTGTATGAGTAACAAGGTAGTGTGAGAGGCGCAAGCCTTTTGACTTGTTGCTGCATTGACATGGGAGTTGTCAAAGACAAGGCCCGGTGTCGAGATAAGCTCTGTAGGCAGTGGATCATGGCTGACCGCTCCTGTATATGACACCACAGGGGCCAGGTGTGTTTTGGGGTATTGCGAGAGACCCAAGCCTCTCACTTGCTACAGTGCAGACCTGGGAGTAGCTGGAGACAAGGCCCATCTGAAGCCGATGAATCACTAGACAGGTGGTCAAAGACGATCATTGCCGGAATAGTTGCAATGATGAATTCTCATGCTTCGCCATGAAATTGTAGCTGTGAACAAATAGGAGTGAATTGGGGCGGGGTTTTCGGGTACCTTAGATCTATCAAGACTCCAGGAGGGTGGGGAATGTCAGACCAGTAGGAACACAAAGGGTCTTACACCGCTTACAATCAGTTGCTGCACAGGTGGGAATGAGTTACATGGAATACAATCTTAGAATTGTGAGGTTTTAGTGTAGAGGATGTAATGGAACAAAGGTAAGTGGCAGACATCTCCAGCCAACCCTTGTAAATTAGGTTTAGGGTTTGAAGTTTACAGAAGCGGTGTCTTGTCTTGCCTCCATGTTGTCGGTTTGTTTGCCCCCAGCTGGATGAGATCGAGCAGACCCTGGCCAGGCTGACAGGGAAGGAGCCAGTCGCTGCAGCAAAGGGCCAGAAGGGTGGGAAAAGCACTTCAAGGGCCTGTGTGTTACAATAGAACTGTTTGCCCGCTCAAAATCAAAATAAACTCTTCAAAAACTATTGATGGAAACGAAAGATCTTTAGAAACTATGGATGGTGCCATGCTGAGCAAATCAAACCAACATTTTTATTTATGTGAGTGAACTAAAATATTATATGAAAGGACAAATTTTGCTGGAAACGAAACAAATATTTTTTCATATTTTAGATTATGCATCACATTTTAGGTTATGCACATATACTTTTGTTCTTTGCACGTTTTAATTATAACATTGTGGGGTGAGTGTGTTTTCCGGTTCATTTGGTTTCTGTAGAGACTCCTGTTATGGTCTATGTTAATCCATTGATTAGGACTGCGCAAGATTAATCCATCCTTCAGTTTTATTGAATTTGCTTCATGCCCTGTGGGATCTATTTTCATACACTTTATTACCTCCCTTCCTTTGATGCGGTGAGCAACGCTGTTTTTAGCGACCTCGTTTATTATGTACAACATTGTTTTAGAACTCTCGCCTTTTCCGTCCAGGATTCGTACACTTGAGATTTATTCCCCTTTTCTCAGTGGTAACGCATCCACTGGAGTTGTGTATACCTACTTTTTGTAAACGATTTACCGCCATCCTAATATTTTATCAGTAAAATCTTATACTCGTAGCATTTACCTTATTCCGAGTACTGAGCATCTATAGAAAGAAGCATTGAGCACAGCAGATTCCTGTTGTCATTATTTTCTTATAAAAATATCCAATGGCTAATGTTGACCAAGTTTGATGAAGCATCTCTGTGTTATTCTGATTACAGCCTGTGTTATGACACACAGCATCATCGAGTTCATACATTCCAAACTGTCCATTGCATGTCAAGACTTGAATCACAATGTACAAGATCTGGCCGTGTTTCATCGGCATAGAATAGTTGAGCTGCATACTCAGGGTGTTTAAAAGCTGACTTTTGAGAAAGCGACTGGAAGCGCATCCGGCTATAAAACTGCTGCAAAGCAAACAAGAAAGAGACTGTTAAGAGATGCACGCATTGTCTTCATTGTTGTATAATCTGCTTGTTTTTGAGTTGTGCAAATAAAGTAGAGAATATAAATAATGTACATTAAATTAAAGCACAGCTATAGCCCCTTGGTAGTGAAGGAGGTCACTGGATGGTTGTTGAAAGATGGAGAAGATAAACATTAGAAACAGCTGGTAGAATTTAGGACACATGCTGCTTAAATAAATGGCATGTACCACATGACAACAACTGAGACAATTTAAGTAAGAAAAGCAGTACACGCTACAAGGTCAAGGTGTCGCAAGCCCATGGCAAGCTTTAAGCCGGCTGCACACTAGGCCTAGTACAAGATGGTGTGGCCAGCTAGGAATGATTGAATGTTTTGGTAGTTGGGGTATGGGTGAGGGAGATATTTAACACCTATTTGAAATGATGATGGTATAATATGTTTCTTTTCTAATTTTTATTCACATTTTTTCAATTGATGTATTTCTAATGTTCAAATTTATTATTAATGTTATTAGATGGGATCTAATTGTAGATTGGTATTTTTATGTTTCTTCTAGAGAACTCCGTCCAATTTTGCTATTTATACTGATAGCTTTCAATTTTACATTTTTTAAAGTTTTAAGTCATTTCTTCTTTCTTATACCCATACTTCTCAATGTTCTATTGTTCTGGTAGAATTATTGGCACCGTGCCCAGTTTTTCCTCTTCAGGTGCCTTGGCTGTTACATGTGCTGTGATCAAAAGTCTGAAGAAAACATGATCCAACTTATTTTGTTTCTGTGCTTCTGCTGTTTTTGATAGTCTCTGTATTTTGAACAATGTTAATTATACTGTATTTTTAAAATTTAAAAACATTTTGTGGGAGGTACTTCATGTTCAATGACCAATATCACTCCTTCATTTCTTCATTCTCCCTCTACAACAATTTTTTACAATCCTTATTGTAAGTTTACATTCATTTTCTACTTTGTCTCTGAGACCTCAGACCTTACATATGTAATGACTTGTTGAGAAATATGTTGGTTTTTAAAACAGCAATGTTACTTATGATGGAGCGTTGATATAAATATTATAATAATCTTGATCACTGATAGCTAGATTAAGCATGATATCTGATGATTGAAAGCAGAGGAAACCACCATAAGAAAAGTGGTCCATGCACCTCATCTATTTAATACCTGTACGAGTTTAGCAGTCTGATTCAGATTAATTATAGGTTTTCAATAATTTCTGTATGCAATATTTGTGAACGTTGAGTTACTTGAGATGTTACAATATCCACAGTCAGAACTTGGCAAGAAATAACAAATAAACAGGAAAATTTGTTTTAACATTTAAGCACGTTTTATTGTGAGATTGATTTAAATTAATAATAAGATATTTATTATGCCATTTTATAATATTTAGTACCAACAATGAAGAATAAAACAAAGCACATGGACTAGAATGAAAGCATTGCAGATGTTTCTATTGCTATGCTATGCAGGCCTTACGAACAACTGTTCCATATCAAACCTGACTGATATGCCATGCATAAAACATGACCTATATTTTTTCACTTTGTCGCTATACTCCCAGTATGGTGGGGTACCTGTGAGTGCCTCTGTGTATCTAACTGACTACATTATAAGCTGCCGCCACCGTGTGAAAAAAAGTAGTCCTTCCGAGCCATTCGGCTCACAGGGCCGGAGCTTATCCCGGTTTCCGTAGCATGAAGCGGACAGTGACAGATTTTATACATCACTTTCTGGATAGGGTACTAGTCTATCGAAGAATACTTTTCTAGCGGAAGCTGTACACATTTTCACCTGGGTTGAGTGAAGCAATAGGGGTAAATTTTCTTGCTTAAGGAAAAAAACACATATGCCTCTGGTGGGCGTCGAACTTGGAACCTCTCGGTCCACAGTCCAGAGCCCTATCCACTTGACCACAGCGCTCCCCCTCTGCTGTGTGTGAGCTCTGTGACAAGCAACTGTTCCTCTGGAACCTTCTGGAGACATTGTCTGTACATGTTCCCCCACAGACTGGCGGACGAGCTCCGACCGCACGGCGAAACTTCTCAGTTCCGGTGGTGTTATCTCTCTTTCCTGTGATATCATGTTTAATCCACTAAGCAGAACTGAACTGTGTGATATTTGTTTAAGATGACTTGAAAACTACACACCACTGCTACAGGGACAGAACAACTGACTCTCCTCGTCTACTAAAGGTGTGGGCTCATTGATTTGTGCAATTAAATAATATTGATTTGGTTTGCTGTTGTCTTATATTATCATTGAACTGATGTGACTCACTTTTTTACTTAATGGATTTTACATTTTTTTACTGTTTTCTTTACAACTTGATTAAACCAAAATATAGTGGGAAATTGTTGGTGTTCAGTTGTTTTGTGTAATATACAGACCACTAGTTGAGTTACGTCCTCGTGCTCCTCCTACTCCCATGTTAACTTGACCTCTGGGCTTAGACCCTGCTTATACACTGGTCTGGTGCTGCTCTGTTGGTCTGCCTGCTGCTTTCTAATTGTAGAAAATGATCTAAGACCCAGAAATGTTATTCTTTTGGCCAACTCCACTCATTTCTTTCCAACAATCCTTAGTCAATTTGTTGGAATTTATAACATTTTTGCATGCACTCACACACTCATGCACGTACACACACATATACATACATACTTATATACTGACATACAACACATACATGCATACATACAAAAATGCATAAAGCAGGCATGAGAATTGTACGCCTCTGGTTGTATATATATACACCCCACAGAAGTTTTCTATGCGCCCCCCAATGACTAAGCCAGGGCAAAATTGACTTTACTTACTAGTCGACTTGTCGACTTTAAGCCCAAGGTCGACGCTGTGACCCTCATCTACCAGTCGTTCGTGACTCTCGACTCTCGGTTAGCCTAGCCTTGACTGATCACCATGCAAGATCTGAAGAAAATGGCCAAAAAGTTTTTGGAAGTTTTTGGCCTGCCCAGCAACAAGCACACCAAGCGGACGTCTCTTCTCTAAAGCAGACGATCTTGTTAGCAGAGGCGAAGCAACATCTCA
Organism: Tylodina fungina; assembly: GCA_031762815.1. Taxonomy (NCBI): domain Eukaryota; kingdom Metazoa; phylum Mollusca; class Gastropoda; order Umbraculida; family Tylodinidae; genus Tylodina; species Tylodina fungina. The sequence continues at coordinate 1,082 of JAUEKS010356245.1, read as the reverse complement.
GACAAAGACATCAGCATGATCCTGTTTCTGAATAAGAGCCTTTATTGAGTTTCCTGCTCTGTCAGCCTTAAATAAACGGCACCGTTTACTTGACAACTATGTTTAAAAGAAGTGAATGCATGTGCCTGTGAAAGTCTTCTTTAAAACAATGCTGTATTAAGGAGGTGAAAGAATGGGGACCGGGGCATGGTACGGCTCCAGCGAATGGCGATAGGTACTGATGTTTCGAATAAATTTGAAACCCCCCGCTCCCCCCAAAAAAAGAAGAAAACAAAAGAATCCAAATATGGTTATGATTAACAGATCAAGGATTGTTCTTAGCAATTTTTTTAGCGAAGGGAGGTAACAAGTTCAATGCCACTCGGTACCAAAGCCTCACAATGTTGACCATCCGAAGTCGGGAATCGACAAGCCAAAAATAGTCAATCCTAAACCTATGATAGCTTAGGAAGTCGAGGTTTCGCTCTAAAGTCAAGGTCAAAGTCACAGTCACAGTCGACTTTTAGAGTTTCGACTTTCCCATTGGTCGACTTTGCCCGACCTTACAAATGACGGCCAATACGCCCCAGCCACAATCCTGGGGGAAAAATCGACTCTTTCGGTTTTTCGAACGTTCTCAGTATAAAGCTTCTTAAATGCTAGTCTCGGTCAACCGTAATGAACAGGAAGCGGAGGTAGAAATGCGACTCGAGCGCAGTCATTCTGTTAAAAGCAACATGGCGTATCGGCGGGATATCGTGAATGGAGATGACAAAGTAAAGTCGACGACGAAAGCTGCCATTATCATTGGAAATGGGAAGATGAATCAGCAATACGTTGCGACCTGTGGTTCAGAAAGCTGGAAGAACCGGGCAAGGCGTACTGCACAGTCTGTCGGGTGGAATTATGCTAGATCTACGCCAACAGACGAGCTGTGTATTCCACTAACATGCTAATAAAATTGTGATGGCTTGCTACATATTACTAATATTAATATTTGTATGCATAATGCACAATTTGACTGCAAAAGCTGAAACTGTAATATAGCATTTTTATGCTCTAGAAGGCCACAAAAACAGTGAAAGACATGCAACAAGTGTTCA
>JAUEKS010356135.1:0-11636 GCA_031762815.1 Tylodina fungina | reverse complement strand
CGCGTACGTAACGGTGTTCGTTCATGGAATTTCCTTCTTTGTTTTTTGGGGGGTTTTTTTGTTTGTTTGTTTTTGTTAATTTTTGCTTTATTTTTATTATAAACGAAATGTAAACCACCTTGGGGCTCTTGCTTTACAATTACTCCTGCATTATTTCTTATCTTACCTCACGTTTGTTGATCTTTGTCCAGCAACAAGGTGTTCTAAATGAATGTTTTTCTTTCTTCCTATTCATTAAAATACCTCTGGCTGTATTGCCTTGCCTTCAGTAAAATATCTTTAAATCCCACTATTTTCTAAATGTAGGCTACCGGATACTCTTCTTTAACTTCTTTTGTTGTTATTTTTAATAACTCCTTGTGGATGATGCTTTCTAACAACAGGCAGTCCCGCTCCCATGACATTGTAAATTCTTACAGTCTACATGAAGGACACTACAAATGCTCTAACTTTAAAATCCATGTTTTACCCTTTTTTGGTTGAGTGGGGGAGGGGTTGGGGGATCTATGAGTTTATTTTTCTTTTCTAAGCAGCTGGATGCACTTCCCGTCGCCAACCAGACTGTTATAATAAAATTCTGGATGCCTTGGCTTTTTCCTTTCCAAAAATTTGCTTTATTGGGTTATTTATGAGGTCTCACTTTGCTTTAATTGCATTGCTGAATCAATGATGGTAGCTAGATCTAAATGACTCTAGCTTGATTCAGTTGATTTCACATAATTATAAAACGCAAACTTTGTTGGATACACCTACAATTTATACCACCGTAAACGTAGACTCACACTTATTTTTACTTTGTACACAATAAAATAGTCTCCACATCTCCTTACACACACACACAAACACACACACACACACACACACACATATTATATACCGTATATAGGTTCAAGGAATCCGTGACTCCGTTCGAGTATCGCGCGAACAAAATACAAAGAATAAAGAGAAACAAATTCGGGACTTCAGTTCGAGTTCATGGAATATGGAGTCCGTGAATTTGAGTTTCGTGTGTTCCAGTTTCGCGTGCTCGACTACATCTCTTTCTGTCTCTCTCACACTCATTTTTCGATTCTCTTCCTCTCTCTATAACTCTTTACAATTCTATCTGATACTAATAACACTATTTTCTTTGGTTGCAGTACAGCATGGATGAGCAAATGATAAGTGACTGTTGTGCTACAGACTCCTCCATTGATCAACTTTTAGCCGACTTCAAATCTTCATTGTCCCGAAGGAATATTAACTTCAAGGGAAAATTAACCATCACTATTGGTGATGCTTCAGGAGTTGAAATAAAATTCCAGCCGCATTCAAGTACTTCTCTTCAAACTGAAGGTTGCCAAAGTACTTCAGGGCAGCAAACTTCATCAGCATACGATGTTTCAGAACCGTTTCATTCAAGATCAGAGGCACAAGTCAAGAATACTATTACTGCGGCATCGCTTAACTCTGATGTTAAGGGATCATCGTCTAGTTTTCCTGAGTCAAAACTCACTGAGCTTAAACCAGGGACATTTCTGACATGGTCACCTGATGCTTACTCACAAAGAGTGAGTGCAACTAATTCCAGTGTTGACAGATCACACAACGCTGATGTTGGGACCTCACAACATTTTAAGATTGACGGGCAAGGCGCAACTATCCCAGTATCCCACTCAGAACAAAATCTGATGCCTGAAGAGATTTGTGTTGTGGGTGTACCAGCACCTACAAGAACTGTAATCCTTCCTCCAATTGAAAATATTATGCAAGAACAAACACTCCTTCCATCACAGACCATGACACAACTTAAGGCAAGGAAAACATTTCTTCCCCCCTCGGAATCAATGCGTGAGAACCAAAATCCATCTGCTTCTGGTCATCACACTTCTTCAGATGATATGAAACAGTGCTTGATGACTTATCAACGTTTATCAAACCCAGTAGAAAAAGATGATGCAAGCTTTATGCAGATCAACTCTTCTAATGAAAATAGCTCGAATTTTGCTGACTTTGACACAAGCATATCTGATAGCAGTGTCAAGAACGAATTCACTGATGTTGCAATCACTGGGTATACCAAGCCTTCTCGGGATGAATTACAGAGAATGAGCCATGAAGAACTAGTTACAATGCTCACTCAAGTAATGGAGAACTTGGACTCAACAGACAATACTAAACAGGCACCAGCAGACAACAAAAGAACACCAACACTTGTTCACAATGGTAAGTAAATTCTTTCATGAATATGTGGACATGTATGATAATCTATTTCATCATATTATAAATAATAAATAATCCATCATTTCTATAGCGCCCATCTCCACTAGATGTGCTCAAAGGCACTTAACACACTATTACCCGACAAACCAATGTCATACTGAAACCAGATCAACTCCCTGAGGAGCATACAATACAGACTGCCATTTAGGCGCTCATACTAACACACTGGCATTATCTGTCACTGCCTATAGTCGGGTACCCATTTTACACCTGGGTGGGGTGAGAAATTTTGTGAAATGCCTTTTCCAAGGACACAACCATAACAACATCAGATGCCTAGCCCTGTCAGGATTCGAATCCGTGACCCCTCGTTCATGAGTCAGGAGTCTAATCGCTAGACCACCGATGCCACAATAGCTGATATAGATCAATGAAATTAGTAATATTACTGATGATAGCATTAAATACTTTTGAAGCCCTGGCTTTGATTGTTTGAGTTGAGTTTTAGGCAATAGTTTCTGAACATGAATGAAACAATGCTGCCTTTGGTCACTGAATACATGGAATGCCACTGTTTTGGCATGACAGTGAATGACACTGCTGAACTCACTTCTCCATAAGTTTGATTCACGTAAGTAAAAACTAAACTTTCTCATATAAAACCAATCTGATTTATTGTCATTTATACTTCTAAAGGAAAAGTAAGATTATGTGAACAAGGCTATACTGTATTTATGATTATCTCATGACTAACTAACGTAATTGCTTCACTGAGAACACTTTTTAGGAATTACCTAATTGGGGATTATAGCCATTAACAGACACACATTTTAATTTAATAGTTTAAAAGTCGGTGAAAGATGAATAGCTACACCTTGAAACTTTTTTCACACAATCAATAGGTGTTGACTGATTTAGGTGACCAATATAGATTCATGTTCAAGAAAGATCATGTCATGGGTAAACAAGATGTGAGGAAAAGGATTCTTGTTTAGTAAGCATGTATCAATCAGACAGATGGTTCTAGAATCATTTTACTTGACAACTTATATTTTCGTGATCTTTGTTTGTAAAAATTTAATTTCATCTTCTTCCCAGACAAAACAGGAACCAGTTGGGGGAAACGTGGAGTGCCTCAACCAGCCAAATCATACAAAAGAGAGTGTGCTGTGGTTTCAAAAGATGCAAGACATAAGAAAAATTCTTCACACAGTGTAGAAACAAATTCTGCAATGGTGATAGAATCATCTCAAGATTATAATCTTCGAGGTAAGACCAAAAGTTGTAGTGCTGACAGAAAAAGGTATTTCACTGTAAGAAAAGATAAATTGATTGAAAGACGGGTCAAGAAACCAACAGCGAATGCTCATAAAGAAGCGAAAATTCCAAAGGATACGAGAATAATATTGCATCCTCTGAAAAAGAGAAGCAAACTCTGGGGACATGTGACAGATGAAGAGGCCACTAAGGATACAAGCTTCCAGAGTCAATATGATGGCAAAAGTGACAATTTTATTGAAAAGGAGCAAGAGAAAAAAGAAGGCTTAAAACTGAATGAATTGAGTCCACAATCAGTTGGAACTAGGAAAGTGGGTAGGCCTGTTGGAAAGAAAACTAGCTTCTCTTGCAAAGAGTGTTCTGAAGTCTTTTTTAACAAACTTAAATATAGGCGGCACATACGAAGTCATTCTTCTGGTTTTCAGTGTGATATCTGTGGAAAGACACTGAAAACAAAGGACTCCCTGTATCACCATCAAAGAGGGCTGCATACAAAGGACAAACCGTATCAGTGTAAAGAATGCAATGTTACATTCAATTTTCATCACAGTTATAAGCTTCACCTGCAGCGACACAAAGGGGAGAGGCCCTTTGAGTGTGATATATGTCATAAAACCTATCTCACTTCTAACCATTTGAAAGTCCATGTAGAAGCATCTCATGGCATTGGAAACATAGCTTGCCATATCTGTAATAAAAAATTTTCTTACACCAGCAGTTTAAAATTGCACTTATACACACACACTGGGGAAAAACCTTACAAATGTGAAAAGTGCAACAAAGGTTTTAGCACGAGGCAATCACTCCAAATTCATAGTTCATCTCATTTTGATGGGAAAAATTATCCTTGTGAAATATGTGGCAAATTTTACAAATCTGAACATTCTAAAAACATTCATGTAAAGCGTCATAAAAATCAGATTAAAAGGTTCATGTGTGATGTGTGTGGGAAAACGTTTCTTTTCAAAAGCACTCTTAAAACACATGCAGCCATTCATAGCAAGATGCGCCCATACACATGTCCTTTGTGTGGAAAATCATTTAAGTCAAAGGCTTCTCTTTACACTCACAAATATGTTCATAGGGAATCTTTGTCATTTATATGCAGCATATGTGGGAAATCATTCAAGACCAAAAACTGTCGTGCTGCACACATGAAACGTCATGAAAATGATGAAAGTCATGTCTGTGCAACCTGCGGCAGCACGTTTCCTGACAAGGGTGGCCTTACTAAACATATTAAAACGATTCATCTTCCTAAAAAGTATTTTACTTGCACAATTTGTGGAAAGAAAGGAACACGTGCTGATAACATGCGCACACATATTAGAAGTCATCGTAATGAAGTCAGTGTTGATATTGAGCCAAAGGATTTCATTCTTGAGGAAATGCTTCCTGGAGAAGACAGTTCACATGTATCTTTAACAGTTATACCACGAAAAAGAAATCCAAGAAATAAGAGTAGTCGTAAACTTTGCGTAAGTTCCAACGTCATTCTGGAAAATGATGGCGTTTCAACAACGAAAGAGGCCAAGTTCCTATTAGATAATCTCCCATCAACTGCAAAGTCCGACTGTGCATCTGTATCTGTCACAAATTCTAGTCCACTGACTTTGCCAATCCTTGAACCTGAGCAGTATCCTCAACCTAATTTTTTTATGTCTAGTTTAAATGAAAATGAGTATAGTCATCCAAGTCACAGTTCCCAGACAGTCAGTTTCTCATATCCTTCACAGCCAAAACATTTCCAACAACCGTCACTACATACAGACCACAGCAAAGCTTCATCATATCTGACACACATCTATCAACATGACTCACCTGGCAACGACAGTTGTCCGTCCTCTGTGAATATGGGTGTCATGACTAATTTATTGTCATCTGTGGTTACGAGTTCAGATCATGATTCTGTGGGGAACGATCAAATATCGTCAAATATAGATCTACCTCACAGTTCCTTAGCACCTCTACATCCAACATTGCAGGCTAGTTTGGCAAATCAAAGAATACTATCTGGCTTGTACACAGACCAGTTGCCAACTCAAGTAAGTTTGTCTCAGGCTCATCATGTCAGGCCCAATGCCATGCAGGGGGCAATCCTGTTAAGTCATGAACATCCTCTTACACAGCTGCAGGAGACTTACCAGGTGAACTATGCAGGACCATCTGATACTAGTGTGTGAAAGAGGAGCCTGGATGAAAAATATGATTTGAATGTTGTTGTTTATTGTCATGTCTATCATAAACCATATTACATAGATATGTTAATATTATTAATATACTGTGCTGTTTCAAATGTTTGTAATGACTTAACCCTTTCTGCCTAAAGCGCCGTAAAGCGCTTTATACAGAATGGTATTCTTTTCAACATCGGGTAGATACACCTCAATCTGAAATCTGATCTGTGGGCAAATCACAGAATTGGGAGGGGCTGAAGATGAGCCACCAAGGCACCGCTCCAGGGGTTGTTACATTGTATTGCACAACACCACACCTTTGGCCAGTGTAGAGATAAGCTCCGCAGGCTGCTTACCCGTGTATAACGCTGTAGAATTTGATCAAGATCTAGATTTAGAAGGGTCTAGATCTATATCTAGACGAATTGTTATTTGAATAATGTTAAATGTGTCTATACATCTAGATCTACGTGTACCAGATTAGGTCTAGAATATATATATATATATACCTTGGATGGAAGTCCGTAGTTGAATACGTCCGCCCTCTTCCCCGTAGATCAGTGCACTTCCGTTTTTCTTGCTCACTCGGTTTGTTGACGTCTCTGCTCCACGGACTTCACGGACTTCCGGAACTCACCAACCAAACCTAGATTTTACTGGGCCGACCGCCCAACTTGTCACTACATAGCCCCCCTCCCAGTGTAGTACATGATATATTACCAGGGGCAGTGTACTGTCTATGTGATATCATATCATGTACGAAGCGATGTGGAAGTTATAAGAACTTCCGCGGCCGGCGTGAAACACGACCGGACCGCGTGGCCTTTGTTGGCACAGACCTGGCCTCTGTTTGTGGTAGGCTCGAGGCAGGTGCTGCAGCAGTATGTTTGGCCTGGCGTGGCCTAGGTGAAAGTGTAGATGTTTTTGTTCTTGTGGTGGCTTCTGCCAACCTATTGGCAGAGAGAGTTGGCTGTATAACGAAAGCCGGCTTCAAGCGATCTATAGAAATTTTGTCCTTTCGCCCCTTGATGTCCAATAAATAATACTTGTCATGTGTCTCTAGGATTTGGTATGGGCCATCGTATGGCCTCTGCAGCGGTGTTTTGTGTGAGTCTACTCGGACATAGACGTAACCAGTTGATGCCAGATTTTGAGGTACGTAACTTGGATGTCTGCCATGAAATGTTGTTCCTGCAGGTTTAACAGATTTCATGCAAGCCAATAACTGCTTAAGGAATGCATTGTCTGGTTCTCTGGCTTGGGAGTGGAAAAACTCCCCTGGTAAGTGTAATGTGGTCCCAAACACTAACTCCGCAGGCGAACAGTCTGGGTCCGCCCTCCAGGATGATCGAATACCTAGTAGAACTATTGGCAACTCGTCCACCCAGTGTGGGCCTACAGTCCGAGCCTTAAGAGATGCCTTCAGCTGTCTATGGAAGCGCTCAACCAAGCCGTTCGCCTGAGCATGGTAAGCGGTGGTGGTATGTGCGTGAACGCCTAACAGCTTGTTAAAGTCTTTCCACAGGGCAGATGTGAACTGGGGTCCACGATCGGATGTGATGTCCTCGGGTACCCCAAACCTCGAAACCCAATGTTGGAGTAGAGCCATGGCGCAGGTGGATGTTTGTGAATCAGGGAGAGGAATAGCTTCGGGCCACTTTGTGAATCGATCCACGATAGTCAAGAGATATGACATTCCTTTGCTAACCGGTAATGGTCCTACCAGATCTATGTTTAAGCTGCGGAATCTGTCTGAAGGTGGCGGGGGCTGCTGCAGAGGGGCCTGGGTGTGTCTGTGTACTTTGGAGGCTTGACAAACATGGCACTCTTGACACCAATGCCTGATGTCTTTCTTCATTCCGCGCCACACAAACCGTTCTGACACAGCTCTAATGGAAGGTTTCACCCCAGGGTGTGATAGTCCGTGTAACTGCTCAAATACCGGCCTCGTCCAGGAAGTTGGTAAGATAGGTCTAGCCCTGCCTGTTGATATGTCACAGCTTACTTGAACCGGTCCTATCTGAATATCCTGAATTTGTATACCACTGTCTGCTACTCTGTATGAATCAATCTCACCAGTCTCTTTGATCAGCCGCCAGCGCCTCAAAATTGCCAATGGAAATACTGTCTATTTCAAGAGAAGACCTCCTGTCGCTTTCTACAGTTTCTTGTAGACTGATACGGGAGAGAGCATCAGCAACTACATTGAACTTTCCTTTGATATGTTGAATGTTTGTTGTAAACTCTGCTATAAAGGAGAGCTGGCGAGTTTGCCTTGGTGAGCGCTCTGTCTGCGATTGAAGCGACGAAGTCAGTGGTTTGTGGTCGGTGTACAAAATGAAGGACCTACCCTCTACAAAGTGGCGGAAATGCTTCACGGAGCTGTATGCTGCTAGGAGTTCTTTGTCAAAGGCACTGTAGTTTTTCTCCGGCTTTGACAATTTCCGAGAAAAGAAAGCAATAGGTACCCAGTTCCGTCCCTGGCGTTGCTCTAACTGAGCTCCTACGGCTGAATCTGAAGCGTCCACAGTGATGCTGGTTGGGGCATCTGGGTGAGGATGATGAAGCAAAACAGCTGCTTCGAGTGATTCCTTGGCTTGTGTGAAAGCTTGCTGACACTCATCTGTCCAGTTAATTTTCTGCCCCTTTCCACTGGATTGAGCATGAAGGGGGGATAGCAGGGGCGCTATGCGAGGTAAAAAACGATGGTAATAATTCACCATCCCCAGGAAACGCTGAAGTGCTGTGCGGTTGGTTGGGGGTTGGCAATCCCTCAAGGCCTTTACGCGGTCAGGCAGGGGCCGTATTCCACTTCCGTTGACCCGATGTCCTAGGAAATCAAGTTCGGGAACTCCGAAAAGGCATTTGGCTTTATTGAGGACCAGTCCATTATCTGTTAAGATTTGATACAGTTGCTACAGGTGGCACATGTGCTCTTCCTCAGAGTGACTAGCAACCAAGATGCCATCTATGTATGCAAAAGCGAATGGTAAGTCGCGCAGTATGCTGTCCATAAGTCGCTGAAATGTCTGAGCCGCACTCTTAAGGCCGAACGGCATTCGTAGAAATTCGAATAGGCCAAAAGGTGTGACAATAGCTGTCTTGGGCACCGAGGAATTCGCCATAGGGATTTGGTTGTAACCTCTAATGAGGTCAACTTTGGAAAAAACTTTGCAGCCTGAAAGGTGAATATTAAAATCATGTATATGTGGCAGGGGATACCTATCATCAATGGACTTCGTGTTAAGCTGCCGGTAATCTCCACATGGTCTCCATGATACTCCATCTGATTTAGGCACCATGTGTAATGGAGATGCCCATGGTGATTTTGACCGCCTGATGATGCCCATTTCTTCCATCTTGGAGAATTCCTCCTTAGCTATCTGTAGCTTTTTGCGATCCAGCCTTCTCGCTTTTGCGTGTGTCGGTGCACCTTTTGTTTCGATATGATGCTCCACACCGTGTTTGTTCATAGCCGAGTTGAAACTGGGTGTCACCAACTCTGGGAAGTGTGTGAGTAACAGATCTGAGAATGCGTTATGTGGGGAGGATAAGCCTGAAAGAACTAGGGGGCCCTTATTTTTAGAGAGAGGTATAGAAGTATTTCCGTCTAACGGTAACAGCCGCTTTACTTTCAGATCAATGGCAATGTTCTGACTAATAAAAAAATCTGCCCCTAAAATCGGTCTAACAACGTCAGCAATGATGAAAGTGTGCTTATAGGTCTTCTGCTTATTTAGTTTCAGAGTTAATTGTTTCTTTCCCCACGAACTAATTGTACTGCCATTTGCGGCGGTAAGAATCATAGATGGGTTGCGTCTACGATCATGTCGAGACGCGGGGAAAACCGACACCTCAGCCCCAGTGTCAACCAAAAATGTCGCCCCTGAGTTTTGGTCTGACACCGATAGCGTGTTATGATTTGCTGGAGTGCCGGCCGCTGACACGCCTAACGGCCGGCTGAGCCGTTTCCCGAAGCCGTATATCTGCTGGCTTGTGTCGGCTGCTGTAGTAACGATGCAAACTTGCATCCTGGCAGACACCTCCGAGCGCTGGGTCCGAACCTCTCGTGATATTGACAGATACATGTACTGGAATTATAATTAGAGATTTGACGTGGCTGAGCTGACCCTGCATTCCTGTAATGCCGCCGCATTGAGGATTTATGCGACACCGCTTGTACCAATGGCATGTCAACCTGATCAGCTGGTCCATCTAGATTCACTGCTGCCACTGTGCTAGTATCCGACTGACCAGATTCCCATATACTATCAGCAGCTTCCGCTAATTCATCCAAGTCTTCTAACTGACGGGCAGCCAGGATGGGCCTCATATGTTCAGGCAGATTGGCAAGAAATAGTGCTCTTTTTAAGGTCTCTGGATCGTCATTGAGGGCGTTGATTTTCCTCAATAAGGCCGTGGGCCTCCTGTCCCCCAGACCGTTTAAACTTAACAACTCTCTATCTTTCTGGGCTTGTGATTTCCCAAACACTTTGATCAGTTCCTTTTTTAAGACCTGGTATGGATTTGATTTTGGTTTTCGAAGGAGTATGTGCTGCACTTCTTCAGCAGTGTCTGCATCCAAAGTGCTAACAACATGATCGTATTTTGTGTCTTCCTGAGTTATCGACCTTGTTGCGAATTGGGCTTCTGCCCTGGCGAACCAAACTTCTGGGGATTTGGTCCAGAAGTCTGGGAGTTTCACTGCGACTGCACTCACATTAACATTAGCTTTGTCAGCTGCCATGGTGTTTGTGAGGGTTGGGGGATGATTATGTTAACAAGTAGAAAAAGATCTAGACTCTGGTTGAGATGATAATGCGATAGTGTGAAGTAGCTAGGAGGCGTTTTCAGAGACCTAGTCACCACTGTAGACTTTGATCAAGATCTAGATCTAGAAGGGTCTAGATCTAGATCTCTAGTCTCTATATCTAGGCGAATTGTTATTTGAATAATGTTAAATGTGTCTATACATCTAGATCTAGATCTACGTGTACCAGATTAGGTCTACACTTGGATGGAAGTCCGTAGTTGAATACGTCCGTCCTCTTCCCCGTAGATCAGTGCTTGCCGTTTTTCTTGCTCACTCGGTTTGTTGACGTCTCTGCTCCACGGACTTCATGGACTTCCGGAACTCACCAGCCAAGCCTAGATTTTACTGGGCCGACCAGCCAACTTGTCACTACAAGATCACATTTATAGCGCTAATCCATGTTGATACATGCTCTGAGCGCGTACACACTACTATTACCCCTACAGACCAGTGTCATACCGAAACAAGCTCAACTCCCTGAGGAGTTTTGAGTACACGCTCCCGTTAGGCGCTCATACTAATATACTGACAGTATCGTTCACTGTATGTTATCGGATATCCATTTTTATACCCGAGTTGGATGAGGGAATTAACAATTTGTGAAAAGTGCATTTCTCAAGGACACAACGTCAGATGGCTAGCTCTGCGAGGATTCGAACCCACGACCCCTCGATCAAGACTCTGGCTGCCTAACCACTAGACCATCGGTGCAACGATAGTGAAATACAGATCAAGGAAACTATTCTAACATCCAGATCCATCTCTTCCTGAATAGGATGATAGCCTTTCGCTGAATGCTTATCCAGCCGAAACTTTACCCCTTTTCATGGAAAAAAAAACACCCACGTATGCCACCAAACGGGTTCGAACCCGGTACCTCTCTGTCCGTAGTCCAACGCTCTACCAACACCCGACTGCGCCCCCGTGTTGAATTAATTGTGGTGATGCATGTTTCTTTTTGTGGTACTTCTTTAAAAAAAAATTTCTAACCGAAGATTAAGAAAGGACCATATTTTGTAGGAACATTAATTTATGCTTTTGAGTGGCAACTGTTAACTAACACTTTGATGCTTTCAATGCATAATATGCACATATCTATCTATCTATCTATCTATCTATCTATCTATCTATCTATCTATCTATCTATCTATCTATCTATCTATCTA
>JAUEKS010356024.1:0-11640 GCA_031762815.1 Tylodina fungina | reverse complement strand
CTTCGACCACACCCCAGGTCTATGCAGCAGCAAGTCAGAAGGCCAGCGTCTCTCGCACTACCTTGTTATCCAGGCAGTAAAGGGGTGCGAAGAGCGGTGGTACCCAGCCTAGAGAGCTAATCTGGAGCAGGCCAAAGGTGTTGTGCAATACAATGTAACCACTGGACCGCTGGCTCGTGTTCAACTCCTCCCAGCTCCATGCTGGCCAAAGGCATTGTGCAATGCAATGTAATCACTGGATCACTGGCTCGTCTTGAACTCCTCCCAGTTCTGTGATTCGTCCTCAGATCACACACTAGTCAGGGGTGCATCTCTACCCGTTATAGAAAAGTGCACCCTTGTGTATCGGGCGATCTAGGTGGGAATGATTTAAACAAACAACAGCAGACTCCAATCACTTAGACATGCGCACTGGCAGTAATACTCAGTCTGACTGAGTCAGTCAGTATATGTGAAGAAGAAGAAGAAGAAGAAGATAGCGAGACCTGGATCAGAAAATGTGTGAAAATTGAAGCTAGGGGGCTGAAATCAAATGGTAGACATATAAATTAATTTGGAATAAAATCATTATGAAAGATATATAAATCAGGGGTTTCAGTGCTAGGGAAGCTGTGGATAGAGATATGTGGCATCTCAAGACATGTAAAGGCTTGCCTCTGTGCAACGGCATCAAAACTGATGATGATGATGATGATGATGCAATATGTGTAATTTTCTTTTTCTGTAGGTTACACTCACCCAGTTGATGTTGATCACCTCGATACACTGAAAACCTGAAGAAGATCAGCGTAAGAACAATGCATTCCTCTAAAGGGATCGAGTCTCACCAGCAATGGAGGTACCACAAGTTTGACAAAGAATGTCATAGTTTTGAAACACTTAGTTATAAAAATCCCTCAACCCAACACAGAAAACTCTTGAACAGAGTTGCCGAAAGTGCAGGAGTTCTTCTGACCATGTCTCTCTTGGTGACATTTGGAGTTCTTTCATATAAATTAATTTTCAAATACCTTGAAAAGGATTTAGTCTATCAGAACTCACCACAGTGCAACCTTGCTGAAGACAATCGCTTTGACTGTTGGCCAGAAAAGAATGGAGCAACAGAAGAGAAATGTAATCAAAGGGGATGCTGCTGGAAAGTAGCTTCTCGGCCCGAGACAGCGCCAGACTGTTTTTTCTCATCAGATTATTTTGTCTATAATGTAACAAGCTTCAAGGAGACATCTTCTGGCATTACGGCTACTCTCAGAAATGTGAAAACCACATTCTTTTCCAAAGATGTGAAAAATGTCAAGCTTCAAATTGAATACCAGACTGACACCAGGCTTCACATCAAGGTAAGGGGAGAGCATCCATACAGTTAGCCATCTTGGGAAAGGGAGAGAAAAAACACTGGGGGCCCATTCTATCTTAAATAGGTCTATCCCAGACTAGACTTATTCATTCTTTTATTTGTAATATTGTAGCTGAAGGTGAAAAGCTGCTCTTTAGGCTACATGAATGAAACACGACAGAAAGTTTACGGCTTCTTTTTTTTCCACTCATTCTTATAGTGCAGACTTCCGGACCTTAAAAGTAATATAATGCTTCTTTGAGTCTGTAGTTTTATATCCAATTCAACAAAAGTATGGTTGATAAAATATTTTCCATTACAGAACACGAACTAAAAGGTGTGTACAAAATAACACCTTTCTTAAAGTGGCAATGTAACATTGTATGATTTGTAAAAGATACAAAGGGAATTAAACTGTTCTAATGAGAAAAATTATATTTTTTAAATTGCTGGTGGCTGATCTAATCATTCCACCAACAATATTTTTAACTATTAATAAGATCTTAAATCCTTTACCTTATCATTGATTTATCATTCCAGTTGGTTTTCAAACTTTATTGTGTAACATCATGGTTTCTTATGTCATGTCAAATTCTATAGTAAAATGTACTACTGTGAGCAATTGAACTTGAACTGAGATTTGTTGTATATCTTCAGTAATTAGAGCTAAATTTTCAGACTGGATAAAGGACTATTGCTTTCTTACAGTTTACTGATCAAGAAGCTGCTCGTTATGAAGTCCCATTTACAGTTCCTTCCGGCCCTTCAGATTCAAAGAGTCTTGAGAGTCGTCAGTACAGTGTGCAGGTTAATACAGACCCATTCAATATTGTGGTCAAGCGAGTGTCCACAGGAGCAATCGTGTAAGTTTCTATGGATGACTGCATTGGGATATGTACACCCTTGGAGGTTGAAGGGTTGAGACTAGGAGGGTAACCACTATTGACTTGGAATAAATAGAAACTGTGAGATATGAAGCTGAGGCATTAGGATGTGCAGGATGCAGTGGATAAGGAAAGATTGTGTCTTGGGTTAAATTGTCACTGATTATTCCATGTTTGAAGCAGCATGAGCACTGTGAGAAAAGGGAGGGATGACAGCATGAGTGCACAACAAGGTTAAAGTGTTTTAGTTTCATTCTTTCTTACGTTGGTGATTTTTTAAGAAGAAGAGAAATTCTGGCAGACTCCCAACCGTGGAACACCCTGGGCATGCTACAAAAGTGAACAAATCAGCATTTTGAGTTTGTAAAAAAAAAACTCAATAAAAGATAAAATAAAAGATAAGTTTAGCCACTTTGCATTGTTTAGAATAAGTTGGAGGTGTTCTTAGTTTTTTTTCTACTGTTCTTGTTTAACAGGTTTGACACCACAGAGACAGCACCCCTGATATTTTCTGACCAGTTTCTCCAAATTGCCACTCGTCTCTCTACTAAGTACCTGTTCGGCTTGGGAGAACATCGAAGTTCCTTTCTGCATGACCTCTCCACATGGAAGAGGCTCGTGTTTTGGAACCGGGACTCAGTTCCTCAGGTATCGTAATAACGGACAATATGTTGAATGAAACCTTGATAGTAGTTTACCCCTTCTTTTGGAATAAATATCAAAATGTTGGAGAAATATAGTTTTAAAAAATATTGTGACTATCTAGTAGTTATCCATAAAGTGTAAAGTATTATAGCTGATATTGACATGTTTCTCTTTTTTATCTATCGTCTCTCACTGTCCAGGTGGGCACCAATGGGTATGGCTCTCACCCATTCTACGTGAACCTGGAGCCAGAGAGCTCCCACCACTATGACCAGGGAGTCGACAATTCATCCCACGACACCGCTGCTGCTGCCGGTGGGAAATCAGCAAATGCTCATGGTGTCTTTCTTCTCAACAGCAATGCTGGTGGTAGGTTCTTTACATAATGTTTCCTTCATAGGTTTACATTTCTTCTACCAGCCTCTGTTTTACCTGGGTTCCAACAAGCGCCAAAAGACTTGGAATCGCACTGCTCAGTACTCACGAGGCCCAGAAAAATCGAGCGTGACACAGCACTAATAACAGACAAAAGTATCCATTGATCAATTTTTAATCTAGAAATGAGAGCTTGAGACATTGTAAATAATTTAGAAAGATTAAGATTTATCTTATCAGATTATCTCCCTCTTGTTGCCCTGTTCTCCATATGACAGATAAAAAAAAAGTTTTTGCTCTTTGCTGTGATAATTACACCTCATAAAAGTGCATGTGTACAACTACAATATGTGTGTAAGCTGTTCTATCAAAGTGAGGAACGCGTGTTAGGCATTTAAGCCATTTCACAGATTTAGAGCCTATCCATATCATGGAGTCTGGTCACATTTTCTTACCTAAAATAAACGTGCTCTGGAAATATCTTTCAAGAGTGGTCATTCTTTATATCCCAGACATCATTTTCTGTCAGTTGAAACTTGTATATGTTGTCGCCCTTGTGTTTGCGAGTTTGATTAACATTTCTTATGTGGAAAGCGATTATGGGCTCTGTGTATATTGTTTTTCTTTCTTGCACACAAAATAGCTATTTTTAAAGTTGTAAAGTGGACAAAACAAAAACTATTTGAATCTAGGAATGTTTATTAATTTGTTTGCCTCATAAAATTGCTTTTTCTTCTCACAGGCATCAAAATTATGAAACATTAGGACATGGTTAATTTTGTAAGGCCATTTATTAATTTGGAGCTTGTGTACATCGCAAATGGAAAGAGCACAAGCTGTGGCACTCTGCACCCCCTAACCTCTAATTTAATCGCAGTCATGCTGACTTAGTTTGTGCCTCCCATGATCAATTTTGTAATTAGCGTTTCTATACTGTATCTTACATCTACTCATGAGTGAGCCTGTAAAGTAGGGCTTGATTCAATCCATTGATGTCACAGCAGTTTAATGGTTCACTTAAAAGTTATTGTCATAAGGAATTGCAATTGCAACATACTAAAATAATTATAATGAAATGTTGTAAGCTTCCAAGAACATTTATTATAGCACAGTCAATCAGAGAATAATTTGATGTTTGCCTTTTTTTAAAAACAAAACGCAAAGATATTTGAAAAGGCACTTTTGATGGCTGTTTTCAGTCTGTTTCAATAGCTGGCTTGATCTGAAAGTTATAGCCAACTGAGGATATGGGGAAGGAATTATCAGTTGATTCATACTCACCCTCCGTGACAAGTGATTTCATATTTATTGAAATGAAATAGAATATTTATTTATGGACTTTACCGACAAATCATATGGGAAAATCTCTATTTGATTAACCTGTTGACCCAATCATAGAAATAGTCATCAAGATCACATTGCTTATAATTTCATAGAAAAGTATCCATATCTCATCCGCATAGAATAGTAAGATTGCATACCTAGTTTTTGTAAAAGCTGACTTTTGAAATGGTGAACACCAAGACAACTTATAACAGTCTGCTTAATGCCTGGAGGTGAATTGGACCATAAGACCATGGCCCCAAAATGAATAATAGAGCCCAAAAAAGATGAGTGGTATATCGGCCTAATCTATAGGCAGGGGCAACCCCCATAATATAATGGATGAAGATAATGCTATTAGCCAGCATGTTTCTAGGATAATAAACTAACATTATCTTTTACTTTTGCAGAGATTGCTCTCCAGCCATTTCAGTCAGCTGGAACTGGTTCTGTCACATATCGGTTTCTGGGCGGTGTTCTGGATTTTTACATTTTGCTGGGTCCTAGTCCCCTGAGTGTTGTTTCTCAGTATACAGAAATTGTTGGTGGACCCTACTTTCCACCTTTCTGGTCGTTGGGTTACCATCTCTGTAAGTGGGGATACAATTCCTCCTTTGAACTGGAGACAGTGATTCAAAGAAACAGGGATGCCCTGATGCCTTATGTAAGTGTGGAATGTGTATTTCATTGCGGGATTTGAATCAAATAAGGAGGAAAATGCTACTTGAGCTGAACCCCCCCCCCTTCCCCCCACTCCCCACCCCCCGACTTCCCCTTCTCTCCCTTTTCAGTACACTAGATTGACATTTTTAAATGACCTATTGATTTTCAAGCAAGTTGGTACTTCCTAGATAGCATCTCCCTGTGTATATTGGAGCAGTCAGGTGTCACTTGTGTCTGCACATGGACATGATAGTATTGGTGGGTTCTGTGATCCACTCTGCCCAACCACATCAAAAGGCTAGTACATCCATCATCACTGGACTTTGGTTCTTTAGTACCGGTACTGGAGGGTCTTTTTCACTGGAGATTTCCTTCCTTCCAGAGAAGAAGGGAGGCCTGCTGCAGCTAAAGCTGCTGAGAGAGTGCTTCTACCTTATGGTTGCGTTTAGTATCACTGGGTGGTCTCCCTGGATGTGACCTCAATGAGTCGTGGCATGTGTGCACTCACTGTTAGGCCCAGACTACTGCATATAAGAAATGACCTGCACTTTCCAAGGTTACTGTTTGGATTATCCCACTACACCTGAGCTAGTATTGTGCCTTGTAGATAGTTTTTGGCGGAAGAGTGTGTGGGCGGGTCTGTTTATGGCGGATACTGATGTGTCAGAGGTTTAACAGTAGATAAGGCGAACATCAGATTGAGAAACGTCCACGAAGGTACAGATGGCTTGTACGGCAAGTTGATACCACACAGTGATTTCCTACATTTCAAAAACAAAGTAGAAATTTCACATTGAATATTGAATTAATGAATGAATGAAATAGATTTATAAGGTGTATCATCTTTCCATTAAAAGCTTGATGCACCTTATAAGAATATAAAAATATCATGAAGGCAACGTTTAAAAAAAAAAGTTCCCACATTCAAGCTTTGGGATTCTGTTTGGTTTCAAACAGCATTTTCCTTCTTGTTGAATTTATGTTGTGAGCATTAATAATGTTTGTATCTCTAACTCTTAGTCCTTGAAGGGATCTTCTTCTTAACTTCCGTTTAAATCATTCCTAATAGAGGTGGCTCTACAGCCGTTCGGAGACCAGGAAACAGGGGCCATCACATACCGCATGATGGGTGGTGTTCTTGACCTATTCATCGTCATGGGACCTGACCTGGTTTCAGTGGTCAGTCAGTACACGAACATCATGGGTCGACCGTACCTGCCGCCCTTCTGGTCTCTTGGCTTCCACCTATGTAGATACGGCTACACATCAGCTACCATGCTCAAAGAAGTCATTGACAGGAACCGTGCGGCCCGGATGCCATATGTACGCCATTGTAAACTGTTATATATCCACTGTTAATTGAATGAATGAATGACTGACTTGAATTTTGCACCCATTTTCAACACATTAAGGTTATATCAAAGGTGGAACCTACGTTTTAACGTCTATCTCCAATAGGATGCGACTTCACACGAGCCGTGGGCCAGAGAAAACTGAAAAAAATCTTGGGTGAACCTAGGCTCGAACCCGCAACTTTCGTCTTGGTCTTCTGAGGCTTGCAGCTTAACGCTAGACTACAGAGACCCCCACTGTTAATCGAACTGTATAGAACCTCAGCTTTTTTATTTACAATATGGTTCATGAAATATTTTTGTTAGACTCTCCAGGACTGATACAACCCTGAACACTTTATATCTTCCCCTACTCCGAGTAGATGGGCTTTCTTAAAGTGGGATGAACATAAAATTTTTTTTTACAGATTTACAGGCTCATTTTTAAATGCAATGGAATTAGATTTCAAATAGATGCAATGGCTGTTTTCTATAGGGGTAAATGAGTTTGTTAGCAATGACAAGGGCTATTATGGATAAGGAAAACTGCCAGTTTATGATCAGGAAAATGTTAGTATTTACAGATGTCTGTCCCTTTATTTGTGGGGAGAACAGAAAGTAGAGGAATCCTAATAATGAAAGGATGAATAGAAGTATGTAGATTTTTTGGTTCCAAGGGACCTCTCCTAGTGAGGATGGTTTAAAAAAATAAATTTTAACGTGTATCTTACATGGTTGGGCGTTATATACAAGTTGTTCAAAATTAAGTTCTAAAGGTATTATTTTGTTGTCACTTTTTCAAATAGAACACCACATTGAATTCACCATCAGTAGTTACACAAAAGTTGAAAAAATTCATGAAATTAAAAAAAAATCAGTAACCATGTCATATACAAGGTGTTTATTAAGTCGAGTCAAGTCTTATGTCTTATATCTTACCAGATGTTTGTCTGTCTCATGCAGGATGTTCAGTGGAACGACATAGACTACATGGCTGGCCATAAAGACTGGACGCACAACCTCAGCGCCTATAACACACTGCCAAATGTGGTGAAAGATCTGCATGAGAATAATCAGCGATATGTCATCATAGTTGTGAGTCCATGTTGCATATTTGAATCCCCATGATATGTGTTTTTATTCCTAATACGCTTAGCTTTAAATCTAAAATCATCTCATGTTCATCTCTCTCATACGACACAGAGTTTACTCCATGCTATCCCAAGAGAGCAGTTTTATTGGGCAATGGAACATTATTGTGATCATGTCTTTTATTCATGCACGTAGTACTACCTTTATTTGGAGAAGCCACTTGTGAAACGTAAAAAGCCATTAAGTGAAGCCACTGATAGACTGGAAATTATCCAGGGAGAAATCAAACTGTGTACTTGTTTTGGCCAAAGTCACTAATTATTTTAATGATTGCTACCACTTGTGTTTTCCCTGGTGATAATATGCATTGTTGTTTATAGCCAAGCCATTCTTGCAGCAGCAGCAGCACCAGCAGGGCGGTGGTGGTGGCGTCAGCAGGCGGCGTCAGCAGCAGTAGCAGCAATAAATAAACCTATTTGTTAGTGATATTTCCGCAGAACTTAGGCCAATGAGTAATTACGGATATTGCACTAGTGAGTGGCATCTTTATTTAATTGTTCTCAACCTTGGAATATTATATCCTTATATGCCTCTGCCTCACCGTCATTGTATAGTGACGCTGTATGCTCAGCTCATCATAAAAATGACTTTAGGAAGCCAAAAGCTAAGACATTTTAAGTCCATAATTATCAGCCTCACATCAAGAATGACATTTGGCCATAAGTTTTTTTTTGTTCCAAAAGAAATGAGAAAAAGACCTAGGGAGATAAATATAGAGATGGAAATTTTCCATAAATTTACGGAAATCCGTAATTTTTATTTGCTTCATCATTTTCCGTAAGTGGGACCTGAGGTTCGTAAGTGGCCTCCGTAAGGGCTCGGTCAACCAGTAAAGTGACATTATTATTTTCGGTGAAGGCGAGCGAGTTATTTTCCTTACACAGTGCGTATGTAAGTCTGCTCACTCATCACTTGTCTTCAGATGTGCCAATCAGTGAATTGTTTGCATACGGGCTCTTAGGCCAAGGACCCGTGCGTGGGAACTTCAGTCTGTTCGTTCATGCTTTCTTTCTTTTGCTCCGTAGTCTTCACGCGCAGCTGATGTTTATTGATTGCTGTTCATTAATTCTACTGGATTTACAAATTGGAGACGAACATCAGGTCACACTTATGGAAAATGACAGACATAAGTGTATTTTTCCAAAGCTGTGTAGTCCGCGAAAAGTTCAATAAATTTTAGACTGATTAGTTTCCATCCCTGTAAATAACATTTCAGGCTAACCTATCTATGTCAGGGATAACACCCGAAAAGTTGTTAATGATGATGATGATGATGATGATGATGCATGTGAACATGTATTTATTGTGTGGCACGAAGAAGAAACAAAACACTGCTGAGCACTGGCAGACATGCCACATTGGCCTGCAACTGACCACGGTTATTGTCAGAGTCTGTGGCTGTGGACAGGCAGACTAATGTATTGGGCTTGGCGCGCTGTACTTAATTATTAACAAGGACAAAAAGCGAAAAAGATGGCTTTTTTCTATCTAGTTGTGTAATTTTTGGTTTAAGCATATGTAGCTTGAATGCGTTCACCTGTACATGATAAATAAAGCACTTCAGTTGAATTATCATAATTTTTTACAGTATACACAATACCTCCCCCAAAATGGCAGTGATTGCCATACATTTAATGACTAACATGTTAGTTGGAATTATTTCAATGCTGGTAAAATGAGCTTGTACCAGTTTATGACCTTAGGCAATCTTTTTATATGTGATTTATTTTTAAAATGTGTTATGTTATTTTATCCTAGAGTAATTATTTATTATTTTTATATGCTTATGAAAATAGTATGAAATCAGCAGTGTACCATCACCAGTCCCTAGTGTATGTGTTTTTGTTGTTGATTTCAGGATCCAGCTATAAGTAGTAACCAACCAGCAGGGACTTATCCCCCCTTTGATGAAGGCAAAGATATGGATGTATTTGTGAAGAATTCTACTGGTGGCATTCTTGCAGGAGAAGTGAGTTTACAATAGTAAATACATGTATTTGAAAAGATTAAGAAATGTGGGAATCACTTTCCATGTGAGAGAAAATTGTCCTAACTTATGGAGGTACTTTTTCATTTTGTCCTATGAAATTGACTAAATTGACTAGCAAATAGTTCAATTGCTTACTCTCCGTAGCAGCTTACAATTCTCATTATAAATATAAGGAAATTTGAATAGGGGTATACTAGTTTACTATAATCCATAGTTTGTGCTAAATAAAGCTGCCTAGAAATTTATCATTATTTATTTTTAAATTATAAATGAAATGAATTAGTAAAGTAAATTGTCTTTGGTAATCCTTCCCAAGGGTAGTATAGCAGTTCTTGAGCATTGTTTTGTCTGTTCCAGTAATGAAATGTGTGCACTCAATATAACTCTCACCCTACGACATAGAAATAGAGTCCATTTGAACATGGAATGGAATGCAGCTACCTGCAAGTCTAGGGATGCCATGAATATGGTACAAAAATGTTGATATGAAAGGACCAATTGGGTATTATATGTTGAAAAGCACACGACCTAAACTCCCTTCATGTAAGCGGAGGAACATTGGAGAATAAGATGAAGAAAAATGTGGATGTAGCTGACAAGATCAGTGGATATTGTGGGAATGAGATGGATTGAGATGATTATCATTATTTGTATTTGTACATTTTGTGTTCCCGGGATGTGAATAGTTTATGGTTTGAGGTTAAAGTCATGTAAATTATATGTTTAGCATGCAAGAAGGTTTTGTATATTTATTTTTTTCATGCATAAAACATATGAAGATTGTGTGGGATGTAAATTAGCTTGCACAAGATAGTGGTGCCTATAGCTCCTTTGCTTCTTGTTTTTGTTTTCATTTTTGAGTAAGACCATAGACCCTTGCTATTAGTTCTATTCAAGTCAGTAGGCTACTACTACCTATGGCATGGCCGTGCCACATCGGCTTTGAACAGTGGGGTCATACACCCAGCATGGATAGGAATAGATACTGTCTCGGGCTAAACCATTTAAGTCAGGGAAAACGGTTGTAAGATTTGATTGGTCGATTGATTGATAGATGGAAAAAGAATAGAAATTTGTTTTTTTATCTTTTAACCAATTTAGGATGATTATTACGGCTAAAGAAGTTTATTGGTGGTTTTCTGAAAGGTATGGCCAGGCCAGACAGCTTTCCCTGACTTCTTTCATCCTAACGCTCTTCAATACTGGACCAAACAGGCCGAGGGCTTCCACAGTACAATAAGCTTTGATGGCCTTTGGATTGTGAGTATCCACTGTAAATATGTTTGATAAAAAGAAAATAATCATATATCAAATGTTTTGTACCAATCTTTATGATGATTGCTTAAAAAAGTGTGGCAAAAAAGTGTGCAGG
Organism: Tylodina fungina; assembly: GCA_031762815.1. Classification (NCBI taxonomy): domain Eukaryota; kingdom Metazoa; phylum Mollusca; class Gastropoda; order Umbraculida; family Tylodinidae; genus Tylodina; species Tylodina fungina. The sequence continues at coordinate 572 of JAUEKS010356024.1, read as the reverse complement.
ATAATTAGAAGAGCGTTTGTTGTGTTCTCTTATGTCCCTGCAAGAATAGTTGTTAACAATTCTAAAAACTGAAAGTTAATTTTCAACATACAAATAAAGAGATATGTTACACTAAAAAAATATAGCAGGCCAAGATGGACATGCACTTAGCAACATTATCTCTGCTTGTTAACTGGTCTGTCTGGAACTAGTTAGCGCTAGCATTATGACCATGTTGCGTTGCTCAAGTGACAGAAACAAAAGGGAAGACGGAAAAAAAATAGACACAAGCTGATGAATAGAAAAGAAAAGTATAGACATTTCTCACTATTTTTCTCTCATGAGGCTGCATACGCAGCACTTTGTAAAAACTGGTTTTTGGGAAGATGATAGTCGAGAAATTTATAATCTATGTCAGTCTGGTTGCATCAGAGAGGACGTTTGGCCATAAAAAGTTTTCCTTGCCTCCGTGATCACAAGTAACAGCTAAGAAAAAACCCCAGATGATAATGGTGCCAATTGTGTGTGTGTGTGTGTGTGTGTGTGTGTGTGTGTGTGTGTGTGTGTGTGTGTGTGTGTGTGTGTGTGTGTGT
>JAUEKS010355802.1:0-11645 GCA_031762815.1 Tylodina fungina | reverse complement strand
CATCTTCAGGACAAGTCATAAGCAACCCATATACAGTAACAACCATTCATCTCGATTACACAAACAATAAAATTGTTAACGAAATAATAAGCGATATAAAGAATGAACAAATTTTGAACAATTATATAATTGAAAAATCCAATGGGGAATATTTAATGTTGAATTTTGATGATTCAAATCTTTCACGTTTAATTGTGGGGAAACCAAATATCAAAAAACATAATCAATCGGAAGTGGCAAAAAACATTATTGGCACATATATAGAACTTAAAAATATTTCCAAAATAAGACTTCCCCAAACAATTAATAAATTAAAAAATAAATATAACAGCTTGAATATTTCATCATGAGATACTGAAGAATTTGCTCCAATAATTCATATTGCCCCCAAAACCTCAAGCAAATGGAATGCAATCAAAAAAATTATTTCTTTAGATAAAATAGAAAGAGTCGTAGCGTTTGGCAACGGGACAGTTGACATGGAAATGATTGAAAAGGCTGACATTGGAATCGCAATGTTGAATGCATCTGACAAAATTAAGATGTGTGCTGATCATGTTACAAAATATGACAATAACAATTCTGGAGTAGGCAAGGAATTAAAAGCAATTTTCAACTTACAAAACAACTAACAAAGCATCACATCAATTTTGCAGAACGTTTTTGTTGCCTATAATTAAAATGTGAATAAGGAGAAAGGCATTAAAAAATGTGCCTTAATTTAAATGACTATCAAAGAAAACGAAAGAGCTATTGATCACATCATAAAGGATGAATTTGTCGAGGAAGATGTTTTAAAAATCATAAATAACAAGGAGAATATTTTGGTTGTAGAAGGCAAAACAGACAGAGAGGTAATAGAAAGAATAGTGTACCACCTAGATTTAAAACTTAATTTTGGAATAATCGAAATGAAGGGTGTTTCGAATTTCCCCAAGCTTTATAATGTGTTCAAAAATCGTTGAAATTTAAACATAAAATATATGACAGATAATGATAGATCAGCAAAAAGATGAATTGAAACAAACGACATCAATAGTGGCGACGTGTTGACAAAAAATATATATGCAATCGTAAAGCCTGAAATAAAAGAAATAGAGGAATATGTTACAAACACACCGCATTTCAAACACAGACCAACAAAGAAAAAACTCTTGCAAAGAGTTTGGGAATGAAAACACATTTCTATAACAAACGTAGAGCATTTAATAGATGTTATCGATTCTGCTTTTGGTGGTCGTGGTTTTATTAAGATTTAAATATTTTAATCAATCATCCCTTTATTCTCTTTTATGGCACTTCTGATTGCAATCATTTTTGCATTATCCGTTGTAAATTCTTTCGCTGGAACAAGAGCAACTTTATGTATCTTTTTAAATTTATTTCTTAACAGAGAGTTTGCAGCAACTCCGCCGCCAAGGACAATGCTTTTGGGATTATAAATTTTGATTGCATCGTTTGTCTTTTCTATCACATATTTCACAATTGAAGTTTGAAAATTTGATGCAACATAACTTACGTCAATCTTATTACCTTTCATCTTTGTTGTGTTGACATAATTTTTTATTTTCGTTTTAATTCCTGAAAAAGAAAAGTTTAATTTGTGGTCATTCTTAAGATCAAAAATGTTGTCCACCAAGTCCGCATTAAACAATTTGTCTATTTTGGGTCCGCCAGGAAAGCCCAACCCCATGACTCTTGCCACTTTATCAAACGCTTCTCCCGCAGCGTCATCTTTTGTTTCGCCAATTAATTTAATATCATTATAAGATTTAATATCTCATAATTGTGTGTGTCCTCCGGACACAATTAATGCAATGGCAGGATATACAATTTTCTGTGTGAATTCAACAGCAAATATATGAGCAAACATATGGTTTATTTTCATTGCTTTTACACCAAGAGACAAAGAAAGCGCCTTCGCAAATAACCTCCCCATGTGTAGAGATCCAATTAACCCAGGCGAATCTGTGTATGCAATGTGATCAAGACCTGTTAAATCTTCTTTTAATAAGCTGTTTGTTATTTCCATCAATTTTGACATATGTCTTCTTGATGCCAGTTCGGGAACTGTCCCCCCATACATTTTGTGGAAATCGGCTTGAGAATGGGTTCATTCTTTTAATATTTTTTTGTTCTCATACAACACTACTGATGTGTCATCATGAGAAGTTTCAATAGCTATGATTTTCATATTAACCAACCTTTGGATCTTTCATATAATTTGCCTCTAACCTAGTATCAATCTTAAATTTTGACAGATACATTTTTGTGTTAGACAAAAAGTGTTCAATATTTAAATTTGTGTTCTCTTTGAATTTAACTATTTTTGCTTTGACGTTTGGAAATTTTTGATAATATGATTCCCCACCTTTTGCATCAATATAGACTTCACTTTGGCCTGTTGCTGACAAAAATTCCAATGATGTAGCAGAATAAACTGGAATATTGAGAAAATTACCGAGTGTATGAGCATATATAATTCCTGCCCTTATACCCATAAAAGAACCAGGACCTTTTGTGACATAAATTGATGATAGCGTTTTGGCAGTTAGGTTTGATTGTTTTAAAAGTTCTCTGACGTCCCCATCAAGTGAATCTGATTTATGCAAGAGAGATTTTTCAAAAACGTAATTAGTGACTTTGTCATTGGTAATTAGTGCCACCAAATAAGATTGCAATGATGTTTCGATTAATAATGTCATATCAAAATTATATAAAACTAATTACTTTCTTGCCTCTAAGTAATTAATATTTTTTCCTTTAGATGATCATTTCTCTTCATATCCTGTCATGACATTATCTTTGGAAAATTTTTCGCCATGAAAATCTGTTGTTACTTTTTTAAGTTTTCAGCCATTATTGCTAAATGAATCAATTGAATAAGAAAACAATTTGTCATTATCAGTTTTGAATTTTAAAACACCTTTATTTGAAAGTATTTTCTTATACCGGTCTAAAAACGCATGATGTGTCAGCCTTCTTTTTTCATGCCTTGCTTTTGGTCATGGATCTGAAAAAGTTAATCAGATCTCGTTTGTGTTTCCTATAAACAAATTTTCTAGTTCGGAAATATCGTTGTTAATTATGAAAAAATTATTTAAATCATATTCTTTTGCTTTTTTTGCTGCAATAGCTGCTATAGTTGCAAATTTCTCAACACCTACATATGTTTTCTGTGGGTTTTCGAATGCTAGTTTAGTCAACATTTCGCCTTTTCCCATCCCCAACTCAACAACTATGTTGTTGTTTAGCAATAATGGGTATTTCTTAATTAAATACCCTGAATCGACAAGTTCTTTGTGTGCATTTGGATTATTTCTTATTCTCATTTTATTATTCTATAATATATTTATGTCAAAAATGAACAAAAAAACAAAAATAATACTTGGTTCTGCAATTGGGGCGGGTGTTTTGGTTGCGGGAGCAGTAGCGACATATGCTACAATTTCAATTTACAAGAAAGATGAAACACACCATAACGAGGTAGTTGAAACAGAAGAGTCTCATGAATTGAATGTGCCAGTTAATTATTATGATTCTTCACCTAATTACCATAAGGTGTTGGACAAGGTGCATGTTAGGAAATTTATTAAAAATATTGAGGCGTTTTCTTTTTATGGACCAGAAGTATTGGGACTTAGCGAAATAACAATTAACGACGATAGAATCATCACGCCTGGAGAATCAGGAATATATTATCCACTCACCGGGCAACTCGGTGTTAATACGTTTGATATTGAGAGAAAAATAAATAATATTTACAAAGGTGGCTCTGTTGAAATTTATAATCACGATCCCGATGGTGAGTCTATGTATACTCCCGACGCTCAGGAAATTATAATTGAATCAATGGCAGAGACATTTTTCCATGAATATGGACACCATATTTTTACTTCGTATGCCTCGAACCCATTTCCTTTAAATCATAATTATTCAAATGACATGTTTTTGAGAACAACAAGTTCTAAACTTGTGCAAAACAGAATTAATAAAGATTTTTTGGATTCATTTATCAAGATTTTCAAATATGATGATACAAACAAAAATACTTCTGAAAGCAACATTTTGTTGGCATCAGGTTCTCAAATAATACCAATTAGTAAAATGTATTCATTATCAGATCTCTTTGATAATGCAAATCACATGAAAAAAGATGATTTGGATGTTCCTCCTGGTGGGCTTGGGTTTATAGTGGACCACAGAAACCATGCCATAGATACATTCCCTGTTGTACATGAGAAAGACACTTTAAAATATCTTTATTCGGCCGAGGAATTATTTACAAGGAAGTTGTTGATATCTTCGTTTTCACCCACTAAAACATTAATGGGTATGATTGATGGATCAAAGCTATCTATAGCGACATCTCTTGGTAAATTTTCACATACACAAATACCCACATCATTGGTTTTTGACATGCTTAAATACGATTCACCACATGGTTTAATAGAATTAAACACAAAAACACAATCAATATATCAAAATAAAAATGGAGATCAGCATGGTTATTTCAGAGATAATCCTTTTGAAAATCGTTCCAACGCAAATGCAAAAGCCTTTATGGAAAGTGTTGCTATGTCAAGGGGAGAAAAACAGTTATATGAAATTTCATACATTTCTCACCAAAACAACTTGATTATTAACGATGGTTATGTTGAAGGTCATGGTCACAAAGAGGATTTAGATATGATTAAGTTTGGAGGTTACTTGCCGCAAAACAGTAATCAATATAAATCTGTTGGCTACAAAAATGCAAGCGGAAAATTTGTTGAAATATCAGAGATAACAACAAATACAAAAAACACCTCAAATAGAAATTTCGGTTCAACATATAAGAAAGGTTTATTATATGATGTTAATCATGAAACATATGTCAACAAAAGTAAATGGTGAACAACCAACAAATACACTGACGTAATTCCATATGCAGATAAAGAGTTGTATTTATATAATGATGAAAAAGACTTCAAGAAACTATCGTCATACCGTGGCGAAAGTAAATCTGGCACAAAAACTAAAGAGGAGAGACTGGCGGGTAGCGCGACTACATTCTTCGAAGATGACGGATATTCATACTTCAAAAAGGGAGATATTTGGGGCGCCAACAAAGGTAAAAATAATGGCGTTGTCATAAGTAAAATGGGACAATACAACACCATTAAATATTAAGGAGACGCATGGATGGAACAAGAAACATCAAAGTTAATTCGATTGTAGATGTGCAAGCTTATAAATATGATGGCACATTGTATCGACAATGAAATGGAGCAAAGGTGATAGAGATATCACCAGAAGTTCTTACACTATTCATGTACAAAAGTAAGGTGTTGGAAAGAAACGGGCAAAAATGAGTTGTCAGAGAACCAATTATTTGGTCTTTGCCGAGAGAAAAATTTTACAACACAACAGGAATGATTAGAAAAAGAGGAACACACTATTATACAAACCTGGCTTCACCACCAATATTTGAAGACGGTACCGTGAAGTTTATAGATTTTGACATTGATATAAAAGCTTACCCAGGAGAAAAAATAAGGGTGGTTGATAAAAGGGAGTTTGAGAAACACAGTATTAAATACGGTTATCCCCAAAAACTAATAGATATAGTAAACAAAACAACAAAAGACGTTGTGGCAATGGCAAAATATGGGGAAAATTTCTTTGACAGCGATGTAATAAGCACCTTCATTTCATCATTGGTAGAAGAAAAAGAACTTGCAAAGAAATTCCTAAAATTCAACATCGATTAGAATAACTATTGTTATTCTTTTTTTATCAAGTATGTATAATTACTACATGTTTAAAATAGGTGATGTTGAAATTAATGGGAAATTTGTTTGTGCTCCAATGGCTGGCGTGACAAACAAGGTTTTTAGGAAATTAGTTAAAAAAAATGGTGCAGCACTAGTTTATACAGAGATGACTTCCACAGTCGGTCTTAAATACAATTCAACAAAGACACTCAAATATGCTGACATCGATGAAGATGAATCGCCTGTAGCTATACAAATTTTTGGCGGAGAAGTACAAGATTACATAAATGCTGCTGTGTTTTTTGACAAACACTCAAACGCGGACATAATTGATATAAATATGGGTTGCCCCGTAAACAAAGTTGCTATCAAGTCAAATTCAGGATCTGCATTATTAAAAACACCAGAGAAAATCCGGGAAATAATTTCTGGTATCGTGAGTAAAATTAAAAAACCTCTAACCATAAAACTAAGGATTGGGTGAGATAAAAAAGACAATACATATTTAGCAGTTGCAAAAATTGCAGAGGAAGAGGGGGCAGCAGCAATTGCAGTTCACGGAAGAACAAGAAGTCAAATGTACACAGGTAGTGCAGATTGAGATGCAATCAAAAAAGTGAAAGAATCTGTTTCTATACCCGTGATTGGAAATGGAGACGTTAAAACACCAGAGGATGGATTAAGAATGTTGAAAGAAACTGGTGTAGATGCAGTGATGATAGCAAGAGCCGCAAGGGATTATCCATTTGTTTTTAAGCAATGTAATGATTTTTTAGAAACTGGCAAATACGAGAATAAACTGGACATAATTGAATTGCGAAACGAAATTATGACATTTTATAACAATTTGATAAATCTAAAAGGTCAAGAAATTGCATTCAAAGAAATAAAGGGTGTTGCTGCAAATTGGCTTAGCGGTTACCCCGGAATAAAATCTATCAAAAATGACATTGTGAGATCAAACAATGAAGACGACTTTATTTACAATTTAAATCAGTTACATATTGATTAACTGTTCTTTGTCCAAAATATTGTTTAAAAGTTAATTTAGAAAGGCGCCAGTGATGGATGCCTTTTTAAATTAAAAATTACATAAAAAAGACCACCGGACAAGCCACTTCTTGATGCGGCTGCTACGTTCCCGTCCTGACCGATTTACTAGGTTTGCTTTCCGATGGCACTAATATTATATACTAAAATTCTATACCTTTTTTTGCTTTAACGCCAGAGTCAAAATAATGTTTTTCTGATGTGAACAGAGTTATCAAATCGGCCATTTGTTTCATTTCTAATGGCAAAGAATGGCCAGATACCAAAACTTCTTTTTGACATATGTTTTTTAGAAAAGAAGTTAATTGTTTTATAGTGAAAAGACTCACAGTTTTGTCTTGGAGATCAATAAATTCATCTAATATAATGACATCAAAATTTTTGGCATTCATTAGAATGTAATCCATTGCTATTTTAAATTCATTTCTTGTTTTTAATTTTTCTGTTGGTGTCATTGAAATAACAAATTTATTGCTAGTTTGAAATTGTTTGAAATCTGAAACTATGGATTTTAAAATTCCATTCTCGCTTGAGTGTATGCCTTTCAAAAACCTGAAATATCCAACCTTAAGATTGGCACCTGCCGCCCTTAATGCAGCACCATTCAAAGATGATGTTTTTCCCTTACCTGTTCCGTAATAAATATGTATCATATATAAATTATAATCATTTATAATACCTTTATGAACTTTGAAAAAATATTTAAAATGCAGAAAAAATTGGATAAAGCCATTGAAACTAGACATAAAATAAATCCAAAAGAATACATTAATGAAAAGATTCTCGCCCTAATTGTAGAAGTCTCGGAATTTGCTAATGTTTGTGCTCCTTTCAAATATTGAAAAATAAATAAAAATATGGATAGAAATGAGTTGGTTGAAGAATTTGTCGATGGAATACACTTCATCGTCTCACTTGGATACCAAGTTGATGCAACGACAGACGTAAAACCATTGGTTGTTGATAAATGTTTGAACAAACAATTGTTGGCAACTTTTGAAGCGTTGATTGATCTGAAAAAGGATTTTAGCAAAAAAAATCTAGATAATGTGTTTTCAATCTATATGGGGAATGCTCTCGTTATAGGTATTTCTGACGAAGAAATCATAAACCACTACTTGAACAAGAATCAAATTAATTTCGATAGAATTAAAAATAATTATTAACAAAAAAAGCATGCACAAATATTGTGCTTGCTTTTTTAATTATTTAACTATATTCCGCATTTTAATTGGGCACCACAATTTGTACAAGAGTGGCATCCACCAAGGTCTTCCACAACCCCCTCTTTACATATCGGGCATATATCACCTATATCTGTTCCTTGTTTTTTGTCTTGCTTGTGCCCAGGAACATCTGCCATTCTTTCGTTTATCTCGTTAATTTTACTTTTTGAATTAGCTGCTATAGGTAATTCATCAACTTTGTTGTTAGCAGACGAAACTTCATCTTTTGTGATGGATAATACTTGTGCGTCTCTTGATCCGTCAACGTAAACGGTTCCACCTTTTGCTCCTCCATCATATAACCTAGAATATATTTTTTCTACTTGTTTAACGGTGTATCCCTTTGGAGCGTTAACCGTTTTAGAAATTGAAGAATCAATTCATCTTTGAATAGTATTTTGCACGTCAGCGTGTTCTTCGGGAGAAAGTTCCATGGCCGACACAAAGATGTTTGGAAGTTTATCATCTTTTTTCAGCCCTTTTATTTTTCTATATTCAGCAACAATTTTTTGGTCAACCTCTATGAATTTTCCAAGTCTCCCTGATCTGAAATACTTAAATGCAAAATAAGGCTCTAATCCAGTGGAAACACCGGCCATTGTCCCTGTTGATCCCGTTGGAGCAATTGTTAACAAGTGAGAATTTCTCAATCCCTTGTTACGTTTTATTGCTGCCTTGACTTTATCCGGCATTTTTTTAATGAACCCTGTATTAAGTAAGTTTTCTGTTGTAGTCATATAACCAAAGGCACCTTTTTCTGTTGCCAATTCAGCTGATGTTAGATATGCTGTTGTAGCGATTCTCTCAAACAATTTGTCTATTAATCTTAATGACTCTTTCGAACCATATCTAACTCCATGTCATATTAGTAAATCATGAAGCCCCATCACGCCCATTCCAACTCTTCTTTCTCCAACTGCTTGTTTTTCATTTTCTTCCAAAAAGTAAGGAGTTAAGTCAATGATGTTGTCTTGCATTCTCACTGCCGTCTTAACTGCAGAGTCCAATTTTTCTCAAAGTATTTTACTTGTTTTTTTGTCCACCATGTTTGCTAAATTGATGGCAGCTAAATTACATACAGAATATGGCGCCAGCGGTTGTTCACCACAAGGATTTGTACACACAACTTTTTGATAATACGAAGCTGCGTTTGTCATTTCATTTGCCCTGTCAATGAAGAATACACCTGGTTCCGCAGAGTAAGTTGCACAAAAATTAATTAGATCCCAAACTTCTCTTGCTTTGATTTTTCTATATGTTTTAACTGGGTATCCCATCTTTTCTCACACTCTTACATCACCAATTTTATGTCACTCATCGTCATAAAATTGTTTTTGCCCTGGTGTTAAATTATCCATGTCAGGGAATCTAAGTTCATATTCTCTGTTTTTCTTTACTGCATCCATAAATTCTTTTGTAATGCCAACAGAAATGTTTGCACCTGACAAAAATTCTGGGAAATGAACCTCGTATTGTCCACCTTGTCTCAATAATTTTTGCGCTTTCTTTAGAAGCTTTTCGTTATTGGAGTTATTAATGATATCATCATACATTTCTCTCTCGAAAGATGTTAACGGTTTAAGTCTCAACTTGTCTTTTGCTAATTGTTTAATATAATCAGATTCAAAATTTTCAGAAATTCATTTAATCACTTCTGGTTTTTGCATTTTAGAAATCACGAATTCAATAATATCTGGATGCCAATCTTGTAACATGATCATTTGTGCGCCTCGTCTTGAACCGCCTTGTTGGACTAAATCAGTAAGCGATGCCAAGTCATTTAATCATGAAACTGCACCAGATGATTTGCCACCAACGGTTTTAGCTATCGAGTCTTTTGGGCGTAAGGTTGATCCGTTTGTTCCAACACCGCCTCCTCTTGACATGATTTCCATGACTTGTTGACGATGAACGGAAATCCCTTCACGTGAATCTTTTGGCATTGGCATAACAAAACAATTAAAGTAAGTCACCTTGGTTCCGGAACCGGCCCCGTACAACACACGACCTGCTGGAACGATATTTGTTTCTGTTATATGTTTAATAAATTCTTTTTTTGTTATATCGCTCTCTGAACCACCCAAATGTTTTCCTACCCTGTCAGCAATTTGATCATAAAAAATTTCCAGTGGTTTTGAAATGTTATCAATGGGAAGTTTAACTACATTCCCTTTTGGTTTATACTTTTCATCTATTTGTGCAACGTACTCATCTTCGACCTCGATTGTCACAAATTTGGTTGTTTTAGATTGCACATAACCAATTCCTAATGTCGGAAATTTTGGGTCAGGTTTTATTTTTGCAATTACCAAATCTCCTTTTACTAATGTTTTTAGGGAGATGTCTTTTTGTGAATATCTGTCTAGCATGACCATTCTTGAAATACCCTCATGTGTTGTTTTCATTGACGATTTTATTGGGGTAATAAGTGGAAAGTGCTCTTCTATAGCTTTATTTAGTGATTTTATTTGTGATTGTGAATATTTAATTGCCATTTTTTCTCCTTGTGTATTTGTATACATTAAATTCTTTTTCTTCTTTTATTAATTTTTTTTCAAAATTTGAGAGGTCTCAATCAAGATAGACGTTCCCCTTTAAATTATTTATTGTCATTTCCGATATTGTCAGTTCATCAGCTAGATGATAAAAATTCTCATAAATGCTTTTCCCTCCAGAAATATAAATGTCTTTACTGCCCTTGAATTCATTTAAAAATTCAATTGTTTCTTTGGTATTTTTTAATAATTTGTCGGCATCGCTTTTGCTTGGTCCCAGCATAGCTATTTTTCTTCCCTTTAGTTTGGTTGGTAGAGACTTGTATGTTGTTTGACCCATTAAGAGTCATTTGCCCATGGTTGTTGCTTTAAAGTGAGCAAATTCTGTGCTTGAATGTCAAGGCATTTTATCGTCACTCCCAATCAAATTATTTGGTCCTAGCGCAACTATTAATTTGATCATTAGACTGCCACCTCCGCTTTTATTATTGGATGTCATTCGTAGTTGACTAACTTAATATCTTCAAATTTAAAATCTGTTATTTCTTTTATATTTGGGTTAAGTTGTACTGTTGGCAATTTAAAAGCGCTTCTTTTCAGTTGCTCATTAACTTGATTAATGTGGTTTTTGTAAATATGTGTGTCCCCTGTGGTGTGAACGAATTCACCAGGCTTCAAATTAGCAACCTGAGCAAGCATTAAAGTCAACAATGAATATGAAGCTATATTAAATGGCACCCCCAAAAACACATCTGCTGATCTTTGGTATAGTTGGCAACTAAGTTTGTTGTCATTGACATAAAATTGAATAAATGCATGACACGGCGGAAGAGCCATTTCATCGATTCTCTGCGGATTTCAAGAACTTATTATTATTCTCCTTGACTTAGCATTATTTTTAAGCGCTTTAACAACTTCTTGTAGTTGATCCACTCCTTCAAAATTTCTTCATTGTTCTCCATATACGGGTCCGAGGTTTCCTCATTTTTTAGCAAAGTTTTTATCTGATCTTATTTTTTCCACAAATGTGGCCATGCTTTCGCCAGTGAACTTCTCTGATTTGACAAAATTCCTATATGGTCATTCATTCCATATTCTCACCCCATTATCAACGAGAT
>JAUEKS010355801.1:0-17645 GCA_031762815.1 Tylodina fungina | reverse complement strand
ATCAGAGAATGGCCTAGTAAGTAGGCGCAATGTACAAAAATGGGTCAGTACATAATGAAAATAGATTTCTAAGAGATTAAGTTCATATAGACAGAAATAGAGAAGCAGAACTACATGAAGTTATAAAGAATATTAATTCCATTGTTTACAGTTTCCTTATCGGTAATTAACAGCAACATTTCAGTTTAAAGAAAATCTCTTTCCAAGATCCAAGACACCGTGTTTCATAATGTGAAAAGAGAGCCCAAAAGTAATTATCATTACTTTAAAACATGAAAAAGCCTACTCTGTGTTTCAAGTTCTGCAACCCACAAGATGTTTTTTTTCTAAACAATTGAATGTCACAAAAAATCCGTCTACCTTTGGGGCAAGCTGTAATGTTGCTGCTGCCAGCCACACAATAATATCCCTGTGGGCAAATTGTGCAGTTATCTTGCTGCTCTATCAGAGAATAGGAACCAGCGGGACAGTCCTGAGGATTGCTGGAGCCTTCTACACAGAATGATCCTGCAGGACAGGGGCCACCCTGGGTGTACTCAGTACTGGGACTGGATGTGTTTGATCCTCCAATGCAGTAGTAGCCTGAAATATTCACAGAAATACTAACACATGTTGCAAAAAAAGTCAGTTGTAAACTAAATGATTTAAAAAAAAATAGTAGTTTAAAAAATGGACAAAAAACCCGGTGATTTTAACATTTTTTTTCTATTGCATTCCTCACCTTGGTCGCATGGCCCTGAAGGGTAATCCAAACCAGGCAATGAACAGTAGAATCCAGGAAGACATGTCTGACATTCAGATTCAGCGATCAGTCCTGTTCTGTTGTTAAACGTTCCTGCAGGACATGGTTCTGGTTCCTGGGTTTGTTGCATACAATAGTGACCAACAGGGCAAACACCTGGGAGAAAATATGATAGTGATTATCATTATAATGCATGAGCCAGAAAGCTTCTATCTAAATGCAATACTCCAAATTTACAAATCAAGGTGCTTCAAAAATAGTTTGTTTTTTTTTAGATAAAAGTCTCATATTTCGTCTCTTGTCTGACCTCCAACAACAATATGACACAAAATTTTATAATCTCAATAGATGTATACTCAGGATTTTCAGGATGATATCTTATTTATTCCTAAAGTTTCAAATAGGTATCGATTATATGATATCAGAAAGCTAGCCATTGGTTCTATTTTCAGAAAGAAATCATTTTGTTTTGATTGCTTGTTTTATTTCCCCATATTTGGCCTCTAAGCTTAGCTAATCAATGTTTAACAATAAAAAGTAAAAATAATGATTTCGAATTATCTTTATAAAAAGGCATTCGATAACATTTCAGACAGAGAGTTATTAACATTTTTAGTAAACTTTAACCTGAAAAATGTCTTTGCCAACTAGATTGATTAAGAATTTTTAATAGGGTCAGGCTTTGAGCAATTGGAAGACATTACCTGCATCACCAGTTCCAAGACCTAATGGCGTAGCACTGTTCGAGCCACTGCGACAGAAAAATCCAGCGTCACATGGTCCAGAAACCGCAGTCAGATTAGTGAGGTCACAGTAGAAACCCCCGGTGCACTGGGTGCATTGCGTCACGTTGGACAGTCCGGTCACCGGGCTGAAAGTCCCAGCAGGGCAAGCCTCCCATACTACACCAGTACCTATGACAACACAACAAAATTGTAGAGATACTGCGTATATCAAATCAGTTTAATAAACTAATTTCTAGAGGAACAACTAAGGCAAACATAGCCAACTCATCAGGTCCTGAAGGTTACTAGTGAGAGCAATAAAAAGGATAACTTTTATATAGTGCAGTTCCTTGTTAATACAGGCTTCAAGAATTCTACAAAAGGGAATGGAGTCAGTTGTGGAAGCAGGAGCTGCCTGGTACGTGCATCACAAACTTTGCACAGTGAGTAGATATTCCACCACAACAACAACGACAGTAGTAACAGTAATAGCAGCAGAAATTTTGCGTGGGCAGTAATGCAAGGCTACTCTTGTATTTGTCTTTCAACTACCAATGTTTTTTTTTTAACGTGGGTAACATACGCATGAGACCACCTAGTTTAAAGCCCATCTCTGATAAGGCTTTTTGCTTTCAGACTCTTCAGTACCCAATTGGAGCCTGGGGTAATTATTAGTTTTTGAAACCCAGGACAAACAGCCTGTCCTGACCGGGGCTCAAACCCGGAACCTTGACTCTTGAAATAGATTGCCTAATCCTACGTTCCCTGTCTCTCCCCCCCCCTCCTTCCCCCTTCCCCCTGCCTCTTCCCCCCACCAATAGAAGGATGTGAAGAATATATCAGTTCCTAACAGTAAAGTGAATAATGAAGGCAAGACAAGAAGTGCATAAAAAGAAAAATGAAAACACAATAACGGAAATATTAATATAGTAATGACGCTAACAATTTGTGTAATGTATTTTGATAAAAAGAAAGGATAATGATAAAAATAAAAACATTAGCAGCAACAAAAAGAGTTAGTCACCAATATCATACAAATAATTTCTGTCCAATTTATGGCATTCATTGATAGTTAACAGCATCCTAGAAGAATATGAATTATATTTATCCACTTAATTGATGGAGTGAGGGGGAGGGGTCTACGGTTAACCACTTGAACCCTAGCGACCGGCATTCTAGCCAATCTCAAGGAAAAAGAAAAATCAATATGCTATTCCCAACACAAGATGCCAAGCCACCCAATGGCATTTGCCAAATGGTCACTTGAGAACTAAAAATAGGCTTTAATCTTATTCACCAACATTTCAAATTGAGTATAAATCAAGCAAGAACAAGGATTTTTTCCCCCAAATGTCAACATTGGTCTTGATCACAATCAATATAAAAGTTCAGTAGTAGTTCAATGAAATTCAAACAGAAGATAAGAAGCAGGAAAACCCAACACATTTCTGCATCAATCAGGAAAAACTGAAAGATTAGAAACATGTTATTTGATCCAAGAATCAGAGACACAATTAGCCTACTCAACTGCGTGGATGCCAACATAAACATTTTTAAGGATAATGTAAACAAAAGACTAAAGCCAATATCCGATAAAATATTAGAGGAAGAAAATCAAGCCATGGCTGACAAAAGAAATACTAAATTTCTGCAAACAAGCAAAGAAGAGTCAAAGGAAGAAAGAATTGACAGATCAGGCAACAGAACACTGCCAATGCCTAAACAAAATCTCAGAGATGAAAAGTGGTAATAAATTGAAGACTGGATGGAAAAACAGTATGATAATATTGGCAAAAACTTGAAGAAGAGTAGTAGCAAGGAAGCATACAGGATCATCAAAGGTATCACTAGCAAGCATCAAGTGCAAACGAGAATGCCACCAAAAGTGAAAAAGGTGATTTGGTAACCAGCCAAGAGTAAGTTCTGGAGATAGGAACTGAAAATAGCCAATAGCTGAATAACTATCCTATTCATCCAAATCTCGTGAAGCAAGAAATATAGAATAGGATGAGCCTAGAATCTTAGGACCTTCCATCAGTCTTGAAAGATTACATAGTTGCAGCATCAGCCAATTTTAAAACAGGAAAGGCATCTGGAATAGACAATGTCCATAGGCAACTCTTGAAATCCAGCAGTGAATGCATTGCCAATGCTATGACAGTCTTCAGTCAATTGGCCAGTCAAATGGCCAGTCAAATCGATTCATAACTCATATTACTGCTTACCAAGAATGGAAAGCTGAATTTATATAAAAACCATCAGACTTAAAGGTTAATTAGTCAGTCTAGAAGGTCTTTGTTGTAAATACTGCAGAAAAGAATACAGAACATAACAAAAGAGATTGCAGCTGATGAATAGGCTGGATTCTGACCTATAAGGAGCACTGCTGAACACATTTTCAACTGCAGAGTGATACTGGAAAACTCCCTGCAACAATGGTGACATGCATCACACCTTTATCAATTTCAAGAACATCTTTGACACAGTACAGCATGACAATGGTGGAGTTCTGTGTGTAAGGGAGACTTTTCAGATTAGTAAGTTGAGGTCATACTACAAATCTTCTACAAAACAATAGGTGTGTGCTAAGGATGTAGTGATGCGTGTCACTATTGTTGACAGGGAGTTTTCCATTATCACTCTGCAGTTGAACATTTGTTCAGCACAAAATACACCTCTAGATAATGACAATGATTCAATGGTTTCCATAGGAAGTAGAGCAATTTCAAACTTTTGATTCTGAGAGGTTATCAGTTTAATCATAGATAACACTGACAAATGCCAGTAACTGACATAACAGAAGTCAGCCAACACAGCTGCATGCAGCATAGACATCAGTATAGAAGAATAAAATCAGTCATGGATTCAAATTAAAATGAGTAGAGTTGAACGCAATACTTATGGAAGATGGTGGATGCACCTCTGTGATTAAAAGACATATATCGCAAGCACCAGCAGCCATAAGCCAGCATGATATATTAGCTTGCCAGTGAAAATATGACTTGACCATTCTCTGATCCTTTGCATCCTCCTATACATCTGTAAATTCTGGTGGCTTCTGGAAGAGTAAACAAGGAGGATCAAAGCCTGTGAAACAAAATGCTTGAGAAGAATTCTCCAGATCAGATCACAAAATTGATGAAGTTAGGCAAGAGTTTCAAAGATTGACTGGATATCAGGATTCCAATATGTGTACCATAAGAAAGAGGAAACTCAAATTTTTTGACATATAAATTAGCAAAGTAGGCTAGACAAAGATGATACTCCAAGGAACAGTGCATGATAGGAGAAAGAGAGGTAAGCCGATGACAACATGGTGAGCAAATGTTGAGCGTGAACAAACAAGACTGCCAAAGTTTTTATTGACAGCTAGAGAGTATGGAAGTCAGCCATGACATCCTGCAGCCTGCTGGTTCCCCAGATGCCAGCAATGTCAAGGAATTAGATATATCACTGAATTAATAATAAGCAAAACTGCATGAATAAAACAAAATCCTATATTAAGAAAATTCACCATAACATTCGATATATAGAAAGTTCTGTAAGTATATTTTGCTAACCTTCAGGGCAGTAGAAACCAGATGTGCAGGTTACAGGTGGAGTCTGTCCATTGATGCAGTAGTGACCAGGTGTGCATGGTAGGCAGACCTCATTCAGTTCTGTGTCCGTGAATGTCCCATCCGCACATGGAATTGGCTGTCCAGTGCCCTCAGGACAATAAAAACCAACTGGACACACATTCCCTGTCACCCCATCAGTGGGGCCACTGCTAGTTGCATTACCACTGCAGAAATAGCGAGCGCTACAGTTGCCTTGGGGAGATGTGAGGCCAGGAACAGCACAATATTTGCCAGGCTCGCAGCCTGCGCAGTCACTCTCTTGTTCAAGACCTGAAAACACAACACATCAGTTTTGCTTTCAAACGATCACCTCATTTTATCCCTTTCAAACGCCCCTTTGTTTTTTTCTTCTTATCCCAAATTCTTCTTATTTTCTTCTTGTCCACGCCTCCTTTTCTGTTCATTCTTTTTCATTCCTTCCTCCTCCCCCTCCTCTTCCTCCATCATTACTGTCTTCTCCTCCCTCCTCCCTGTATTCGTTTATCCTTTTTTCTAGCTAAGGAGACGTATTATTAAAACTGCATCATAAAAATTGTATAAAATTATAATATTAATAAATGAGTGAATAAAAACATAAAATCAACATTATTATTCCCATTTACAAATTTTAATTTCCAATTTAAGCAGAGAACTGCTAAAGAAATATGAAGAATATACTATTCTAAATACAATTTATAAAATCATAAGTATTTATTCTCTATTTGGATTTAAAATATTTTGTTTTCAGAACATAATACTTCTGATAATACTATAGCATATTTTATTGGTATTTGATAGAATCTGAATTATTTGGCTCATTTCTCGAATGATAACAATTTTACAAAAAAAACCATTTTATACATATATAGATGTAACATTGGATGACCCAATCATAGCAAATTGAATAGGGTGTGTGGGCTTCAATGACTTACCATACATTCCACTGTATGTACCTTCAGGGCAAAGCATGGTAGTGTTTGACCCTGCAGGACAATAGCCTCCTGGCTCACAGATATCACCTGTTATGCCATCAGTCGGGGATGGACTCCAGGCTCCAAGGGTGCAGTAATAGCCAGGTGAACATATTCCAGCTGGTTGAGACAGGCCTGTATTGCATGGATGTAAGATGAACACCAGTTTTAGATTTTGTAGGATGTAAGACTTACACTTGCTTGCATTAAATAGCTGGAGATCAAGCCCTGTCTGCTAATCAAGGAAATTTCATCCCAATTGTAAAAAAATGCTCGGATTATATATATATATATATATATATATATATATATATACTTATTATGTATGATATCTATCAAAATATATTATATGCATAACTTCTTTCAGGAAAGATATTGATACAAATATCTTTGGAACTCCATGATTTTTACACATATTATTAAAACATGGTATAAGATATAGAAAGACGAATGTCCATGCATTAAGCAAGAATGAAAGATAATGTTCAATGTGGATACATTACAGGGTTCAAGACACACTTTGAAAACACTCATGTAAAATAGGCACATAGGGACTTTCATCAATAATAAATAGCATTTATAATATAGTGTAAATCCCTGTTAATATAGGGTCAAAGCAGTTTACAATAAACTTGTGAGAGCAAGAGCTGCCTCTTTGGAATATCACACATTTTGCACAAGGTGACATTTGATAACAATAACAACAGCAGCAGTACCAATAACAAGAGTGCGTGGCCTTCTAGTTTATTGCCTGCCTCAGATAGGCTTATGACATTCAGACTCCACACTATCCAATTAGAGGTAGGGGTGAGTTTTTGTTACTGAAAAAAACCCCACACCATGGACTGGGAATGGAATCCAGAATTTTTGGCTTTTAAAACAGACCACCTACTGCTCAGCCACTCATCAATACATTTGTGAATTCTCATGATAAGTTCCAATTTCAAACCTTAGGCATAACCTTTGATCTGACATTAGAACTTTGCCTATAAATAAAGCCCCAGCCAAAATTTAGCCATTTTCAGAATTCTTTCAGTTCAGCAGTTAGCCTGTCACCATTACCTGAAGGGTATCTTTCTCATCACTGTTTATAGTTTTGTTGAAATATTACAAGTAACAAATGTAAAATCAAAACTACTTAAGATGGCTACACAAAAATGACTTTATTTCTGCTATGAATTTTTTTTTAATAAAAAAAAGGAGAGCTCAACTCAGAAACACAAACATGGATATGAGGTAACATTTTACGCCTAAAGTTTGGTATATAAGATTCCTTTGAGTTGAGGATTTGAAAGAAACAAATCAAAGCTCCCACTGTCAATGAGAACAAAATTATATTTACTAGTGACAAGTAATCACATTTTGTCAATCATAAAAGTGTTTCAAAAAGTCTAACTCCACCTACCAGCCTAATTCGGATTACAAAAGTTTAATTCATACTAGCATCAATCAATCAAATCTTTAAATTTACCGAGATATATGTAAATATTGACAAACACAGTCGTAAACATTACATGCCTACTTAAGCATCCTGCTGCAGACGATCTTAAGTGTTTTAAGAACTATTACGAAAGAGAAATACTCAAAGCCTACAAACCTTCCTGATCACAGTATGATCCTCCTGGACATGATGTGCACTCTGAGGAAGACTTGAGGTTATATTTGTCAGAGTAGGTGCCATTAGGACATCCAAATTCAGTAGAATAGCTAGTTCCATTTGGACAGTAGAAGCCAGGCTGGCAAGGTGATGGATTCTGCACTCCATGAGCACACACAGTGTCATTCTGTATTGTTCCATCACAGTAGTACCCTTCAGGGCATTCTTTGCAAAATTCCTAGTTAGAAAACAATTTTTATTGACGATGTTCAAGCATGTTTGTAAAACAATTTCTATGTATGAAGTAATAAATTGATGAAAACTCATAGTGCTCTTTTTTATACATGATTTTTACAATCTTTCTTCAAGTAACAGTCTCTGAGTTGAAATATATTACTAAAATAATAAAGCAGATAGTTTGAAAGCTATATTGTGTTGTCTACTCCAGATTCATTCAGAGCATCTACTCCATATTTTGTTTCCACAGCAAAATGTCAGTTTTTTTTCAATAGTTGTAAAGTACTTCCCATCCCAAAAGAAAAGAAGAGCAGAAATTGCAACAAAACACTGATGATTATCTACAGGAAAATCCCTCCTTTGCTGATTTATTGAAAATGGGTTCATTTTCATCATCTCCCACCCTCGACCCTTCTATTGAAAATTAACTCTCATTGTTGATCTGGTCTTACGCCACATGTGATGAAGAATGTAGCAGTCATGACCAATGTTCCATATATATACTTATGTATTATAGTATTTAAATATTTAAATAAATATTTATTTAAATTTAAATATCTAAAATCACTATGAGATTTGTTGAAGTTATATAGTCTATATTATTTATCCGTACTTGAGTAAGTAATGAATTGTGTTTGGTCAAGTGTGTGTGTGTGTGTGTGTGTGTGTGTGTGTGTGTGTGTGTTTTATGTGTGTGCTCGCGCATATGTGTGCATGTGTGTGTGTGCATGTGTGTGTATGTATGTGTGTGTGTGTATTGTGAAGGGAGACAGTACTTTTGGGTTTGGACTACCCTAAAGTGAGTTAGCGCAAATGTACCATGGTCAAATATTCACAAATTTTGAAGCATTTTCCCATCCTACCTGGCCAAAATTGTCTTGGAAGCTCCCTGATGAACATGAGATTTGGTTTGAACTGCCTTCTGGACACATGTGGCCAGGGGAACAGATGTAATCTGCAGGGTTGCTAGCATTTTGACCACCCGGGCAGTAATGACCAGCAGCGCAGGGACCCTTTGGTTCATAGAGTCCAAAGTCATCGCAGTAGAAACCTGAACAAATATACGTCGATTAAACAATAATAAATAATAATAAATATCATTTATATAGTGCCCAATCCCAACAATGTTGGCTCTAAGCGCACAAAGAAATTAAAGGCAATGAATGACGTAACAACAAAAAGATATTAACATCATGTGGGAATAAATAACAAATAATAATAATAATAATAATAATAATAATAATAATAATAATAGTAATAATAATTTTTGTATTAGTAATGTATATATGCTATATTTGAAACAAGAGTTAGGCAAGCTTATAAATCAATCTATAAACAGCTAGACCAAAAGAGAGAGATAATCAGGGGGAAGGGTGAGAGAGACACAGACAGAGACAGAGAGAGAGAGAGAGAGATAGAGAGAGAGAAATAGTAAAGAGGTTTGAATGTCAGAGGTCAAGTGAAATAGACACTTATATACCGATACATAAATGATCAGATATATAATAAAGAAAACTATAACAGAGAGAGAAGTAGAGACAAACATAGGTGGAATGATAGTTGTATTAATAATAATAATAATAATGAATGGCATTTGTACAGCGTGTTTCCAAATGAATGCTCCATGTGCCAGTAAGATAACAATCATAGGCAATAATGACATCGAGTAGCTTAACTCATAGTAGGCGGAGTCACATTCCACGTTTGTACGCAACCTTATTTTCATAAATTTTGCCTATGCTGAGTAGGAACATATAATATCCTGTAAAATCAGTTCTATTCACTCTATTTACATGAAATAAAGACCCAAATGATCAGAAATGAATATTGAGTGTATTTAGCGCATTTGTTTGTCAGTCTGATGTGTATGAAATGTGCTAGATCTATGTTGTGTTGAAAACAGTTGATGGCCTACTAGTGCGGGGTCTAGATTTATCATTCTCATCTTCGCTGCTAGATCTACTGTTGTCACTGCTAAAACTAACATCAGAATCACTTTCAGAATCAATTACACTATCATTCCATACGAGGATAAGCCTCTTCACTACATATCCTCTTGGGAAGGTCACTCATCGTGTCAGTCAGCTGATTTAGTAAATGAAACTAAATGTGAACTCTGACACACGAAATCCTTTTTATTCGTCGAAACTATTTATAACTGATGCCGTTTGGCCGAAAATTAGCTAAAAATAAATCCTTACATCATGTAAATATCTGGTGTGGACTTTAACTTAACCTGGACTAGATTAAATTATAGGAATACATAGGGGGTCTTGAACGCCAACTGAGTTGGCGCGCTGGTGAAATGGTTCTCTCCATGCGCCAACCCAGTTGGCGCGCCATATACTAAGGATTAAAAAACCTTTGGCAGATGAAAATCAAACAAAGAGTAGACATGCACTACTAGTACCACAGCCAGGGCAAAATTTCTAAATTCTAAAAAGTTCTGTCCATTATTTCCTACTCGGCATTGTTGATCCTTGCTCAGCCACAGGAATGGGCAAATCAGTACACTTCAATGGCAGCCCCCCCAGCCTGGGCAATGGGGCTGGTTAGTGTTAGGACAGGCATCTAGCCACAAAACAAATTTAGTTAGTTAGTTAGTTGTTTTAAGGCTCCTTCGACAGCTATAGGTCGTATCAGCACCGGATAAAACAAATTGTAGAAACCTTAGCAAATAAACATTTGCTGCAATGACTCCTGAATAAGGGAAAAAGCCGAAACGAGATAGAAATCATACAATGGGCACTCAATTTACCTTGTTGTAATAACCATAGGTAATAGCGTTTGGGTGAACTCCATGTTTCTTCATCAGAGAAAACACTTGAACTGCCAAGCCAGGTTTATTGTATTGCCCTGCCAGTTGCATTAGCACTCGATAACAAACCTGTAACGACAGTCAGAGGTAAATACCATCAACACATGATAATAAAGCAATATGATGAAGTCAGTGAATAACCCCATGAAAATTTTAATAGCAATGCCAAAACGATAACGTCAGTTGAGACCCTGATTCAACACTCAATATCAATGCTGATGAGAAAAAAAGTTGGTGAATAACTCTGAACTCCAGAAGATAGAAGAAAACTGTACATGAGAAAATTCACAAATGACATGGAACTCTAATTTAATCTTCACTTGTTTATGATCACACCTCATTCCCAATTCTTAATCAATAATATTGTTTTTCCAGAGGTATTAAAAGAAGGGTTGCACTCAAATCAGAATTAACTTATTCCACTTCCCTTCAAATCTACTTGAAAAAACTTCCAGACCAATTTAAAGCTATATCGGCCCATTATGGGGAGCAACAATTAAGAGCAAATAAATGACTGACCTCATCTACAGTGAGCAGCTTGGCATCTTGCATTTTCCGCAGGACAGCAAATCCGATTTTCAGGGCCTCCATCTTTTTGGGATGCGAATGCACAAATGCAGGGAATGCGACGAACCATAAACTGTAGCAATAACTCAGTAGACACCTGAAATAGAGTAATGGGCTCATGTCATGATGAACATTATGACACATCTGAGAGTGGGCAACATTATGACAATCTGGGGGCAACAACATATGACGTACATGAGGATGGACATCAACATGACACATCTGAGAGTGGACAACATTATGACACATCCGAGGGTGACAACACATGACACAGGTCAGGATGGACAACATGAGCACACATCTGAGGGTGGACAGCATTATTATTATTATGGAATTCACTTAAGATGCATAGAGGTACACATCTGATGGATGGTGGTGTAGATGTCTGTTGGTGGGGACTGTGATGATACAAAGGAAACACTCAAAGATTCTTAGGACTCTGAACACATGTCAGGATGGTACAGATTTGACCTTATGCAATATGTGTCTGTTTTCTTTCTTGGGAATGGTTTTTCGGCATAGTATAAACACACAGGAGGGCATCACCTCGACATTATCGTCTTACAACTATTCCGGTGTCCACTATACTTTGGAGAAACTTAGTCTGTAAAGTAACGTATGTTTACATGCTAAGCACATTTACTAATTAACTGTTAGAGTAGCTGCCATCTAATGTCCCACTGATAATCTTCCTGTTTTGCATAAGATCTCGCTTAGCCCGTGAAAGTGACTTTTTCCTATCAAGAAGAACCCCTCTAATATCCTGGTTGTAAAAAGAGTTTTCACCCAAGACTATTGTCTCATCAGCTGCTGTAAGTTTGTCATCCTTTCTTTTTCCATAAAATTTCTCAGTTCTGTTGACAGATACCTCCATTACAACCATAACGTGGCATAATCAACATTTCTATCACACAATAGTGTATCTCTAATAGAACCAAGATCTAGATCTAGCCTACATGAAAGCTAAATAAAAGAATATGTATTGAGGTGAGGGCAGACTCTGGTATGTTTAGGTCAGTTGCATATTCTGAAATGCATGGCCCATCCTTCTGGTTGAAGGTTCTTTGATCAGAGACAGAAGACAATAAAAGATGAATATACTGATCTCAGGCTCTGTAAGGGAAAGAAAATAAAAGTAGGACCGGACAGTGACAGATTTTATCCATAAATTTCTAAATAGGATGCTGGTCTATCACAGAATATGTTCCAGCCGAAGATGTACCCATTTTCACCCAAGTTGAATGAAGCAGCAGGGTAAATTTTCTTGCTTAAGAACCCCCCCCCCCACATGCCACAGATGGAGTTTGAACACAGTACCTCTTAGTTTGCAGTCCAACACTTTACTGCCAAGCCATTGCCCTTTGATGTTGTCTTTACATAAGTCTAGGCCTAAGCAAACTGATACCGATAAATTTCATTGCAAACAGCTTAAGACCGTGAACAGCCAAGAACATTAGGCCTTTCTCAAACCAACAAACATGATTTGTAGAAAAAAAAGTTTGTCAATTGCCCTTCAATTGCTGGCTAACATCACACTCCGCTTAACAGCTTTCTTGGCTTCCAAGCACTGGATGTGCGCCAGAACAGATTACCTTTTCACCAAGACCTTCAGAAAAATGTATTGCGTCTGTCCTTGAACTATTTACCCCGCCTGGGTTACTGGTGTGTTTTGTTCAGCCCGACTGATGTACTCCCCCTCCTCCCCACCCCAACCCTGAGATAACAGCTGGATATAGGAAAGACACTCACTTGGACCAAGACTTGGGGTTCCCTGTCTGCAGTAGAGCAATCTGAACACGGTAAGGAAGAAAAAGAATAATATGTTGATGTTAAGTTAATTAGTTGTTTTACGGCTCTTTCGACAGCTATAGGTAATATCGGTGCCGGGACATGTAAGACATGCGTAAGATTCTGAGAGAAACCAAGTTAAAAGTGCTTTTAGCAGTCTTTTTTTTTAAAATTAAAAAAGGATATTTATTACAGGGATGGGTAAAAATTTAATGGGGGTTCTACGTTACATTTTATCGAACATATTCACAGCTTTTACGAATCTAAGAATTTTGTGGGCCGGAACCGTGTTAAAGAGGGTCACAAGGCTTCTTGTTGTAAAGAAGCTCATCCTCAGGTCTCCAAAGTCAGAACATTCCACGAGGAGGTGTTTGACGGTGAAGTCCTGGTGGCAGGAGATACAAAAAGGTTTGTCATCGCCGTTAAGAACGTGTCAGTGAGTAAAATAGGTGTGTCCAACTTTCAGTTGGTTAAAAACCACTTCTGCCCTCCACGGGAGCCCTGTGGAGACGTAAGGATGGAGCCTTGGTTTGATTTTAAAGAGCTTGTTTTCCACGTGGGAGGACTGATTGTCCTCCCACGCGGAAAAAAATTGTCTATTTTATTATTGATTTAAATCCCCGTAAGGGATCTTACTGCCAAGAGGAGTCGGCAGACCCAATGCCTCTTTAGCTTAAGAGTGGACCTGCTCGTTTCCTTTGATTTCGACATGGCTGGGAAACCGTGCCAGAATTATATTTTCTTTTTATTTACCAGTGAGTGGATGGCCCGAGATGTGGGGTATGTGTGCGGCATATCACCAATGGAGGGCATACTCCTCCCGCAGGTGGGGCGGCGAACCTACTTGTATACCCCCGGTATATAACTACAAATCATAATATTTATGCCCATATGCAAGTGCAATGCTATTTTTGTGTTTCAATGTAGCAGTTTGTTCTCATTCAAACATTCTCTTCACGAGTACAACTGACATTTCAATCTATTTTTTTTTTCTTTCCATCCAATCATTCTTTTCACAAGCACATCTGATTTTTTCATTTTATTTTTTTCTTTCCATTCAAACATTCTCTTCACAAGTACAATTGGCATATCACAGTCTATTTTAATTTCCTATAAATATTCATAGGAAATGACTCTCATAATGAAACCCATTATTATCTGCCACATGACCATGCCTCAAAGCACTGAATAGTGAGTTTGAGTTTGAGTTTGACTTGAGTTTTACACCTCTTTTCAACACATTTAAGGTTATATAAGATGTGGGACCTACGTTTTAAACGTCCGTTTCTGATAGGACAAGGCGACTCGACATGAGCCAGGGCTAGAGAAAACTGAACAAAATCTTGGGTGAACCTTGGTGCGAACCCGCGACCTTCATCTTCTGAGGCTAGTGTCTTAACCACTACACCACAAAGACCCCCACTGAATACTGAGGCTGCATACCCAATACATCATTAAAAACTAACTTTTGGGAAGGCGAAAACCTTGATGTCAGTTGATGTCAGGAGGGGCATCAGATCGTAAAACCTTTTCTCCTAAATCAGGGATGGGAATAGAGAAAGTCCATTTAAGAGGAAGTAGGCAGGGTCCAGGGGCCGCCGAGCCCCGGCGGGGTCAAGGGGCGGCGCCCCTTGTGGGGGGTGAAGGGGGGTAATGCCCCCTTTTCCAAAAACGAATTTCGCACATTTTTAAGCTAAAATTTGGCCTCTCCTTGACAGAAAATTGCAAAATCATTTGATAAAAACTTAGATCTAGGCAAAAATGAAAATTTTGGCAGCACTCTTAGGCTTATAGTAGCTCTTGTCTAGGCAAAAATGAAAATTTCGGCAGCACTCTAAGGCCTAAAGTAGATCTAGGCAAAATGAAAATATTGGTAGCACTCCTAGGCCTAAGGTAGATCTAGGCAAAAATGAAAAGTGGGTAAAAAAAAAATACGAACATTTTGGCAACATAAGTGATCTGGAATCTAGATATCTAGATCTAGAATCTAGTATCTAGATTAGATTTAGATCTAGATCGATCTAGATCTAGCTGGATCTTTCCTTGTCCTACCCCTACTTGGATACCCAAGTACCAATCTATGGAAGTTCTGCAATATAAAGTTTGATAATTCTACAATATAAATAAATCTAAATCTAGATATGACTTATGCCTTTACAAAATAGATACTTACCTGGAAAAGTACAGTTATTGGTCTGTCGGGAAATCATGTCAGCATGGATCGCGATTTTCACATGCTCATCCAGAGCTACGACGCCTCGACTGCGATAGTTTATTTCTTTCCAGCACAGGGTACAGTAAGCCATCCCAGAAGCTTGTAATTTCCTTATTACTTCGCCTATCCGTCGATTTTGGTGAGTCCGGTCTAACCGGTACCATTTCCACGGATTTTTAACGCCACTCTCATCAAAAACTTCGTCACGAGAGCAATGTTCTTTTGGTACGCCATTTTCAAGGTAGGGACAGCTCAGTTGTAGAAATCGGAAAAGGAAGTGTGGAAGAGAAGTCACTCGCGATATACGCTCGTTCGCTACTTAGATCGCGTTTTTCGAAATTCGTTATTTTTTTTTTTTTGCGCGTCTTCAGCGGTTCCTCGGATGCTGAAAAAAAATCCGAGGACGCCAAAATCGATTTCCGAGGAAAATTCCCATCCCTGTCCTAAACAAACGAGAAAGACTCCCTAAAGAGGCATATGATGTTTCGGGCTTAACGTCATCAGAGATGACAATCAAAATAACTGGCTACGAAGATACCCAGCACTTGAGTGAGAGATGAGAAGAATGACACCACCACGAGAGGGTGAAAATATCTTAAAATATCTTAACCTTCTGGGCTGACTTGACCTCCTGCTTGGTGCGTCGTGCCACTGGGCTGTTGGGACACACTGGCTTGGTGGTCACTGACAATGGAGCTTTCATCTTGGCCAGGAACAGCTCAGGTTTGAGGGTCGGGAACCCATTGTAACTGTGGACAGATGACAGGATAATGTTTAGTGGGTTACCTAATGCTCTGTCAACAGTCGGTGTCAGTAATGTCGCCAATCAATGGCTAATCCTCTCTGGTCACAAGGCCTAATTTTAGACTAATCCAAATATGAAAAGTAGGCTTGGGAAACACTCTAAACATTTGCACATATCTCTGATTGAGGTCTCAACAAGCATATTTTTAGATGATCCTTAGAAAATATTTGAACAAGCTTTAAGACAAATTGAAGGATGTAACAAGTTACAGTTTGTTTAGGATGGAGTTGTTAAGAATAAATATTGTACTTTAACCAACTCAAAAAGTGAAGCCCACAAATAAGTAGCTTCCTATCTTAAGAGGACACAAAGAGTCACCTGTAGGTGAGTCCTTCCGGCAGACCGGTGGGTTCTGGTGGCATGATGAACACAGTTCTCTCGCTGTGGATGGGCAGAAATATAGTATGGAAACTTAGCTTTAATAGTTGTACTGATGTTTGACGGAATCTGGATTCTAAGTTAAGCTACTATTTTACGGTATGGGCCTAGCGATAGAACGTTGGACTGTGGACCGAGAGGTACCAGGTATAAACCCCACCGACGACACATGTGTTTAAAATGTACCCCTATTGCTTCACTCAACCCAGGTGAAAATGGGTACAGCTTCAGCTGGAAAGTATTCTGTGACAGACTAGCATCCTATCCAGAAAGTGATGGATAAAATCTGCCATTGTCTGCTTTGTGCAAGTAAAACCAGGATAAGCTCTGGCTTTATAATAAAAAAGGACAGTTTAGAGTACGGTCGGGCTAATTCGCCACTCGGGGAACTTCGTCGTCTCAAACTCATTATAACTTAAAAATGGAATAACCCATTTTATCTTGAAAAGGACGATTCCAAATACTATCATACAATTAGACTAGAATATGTTGTGCTAATTCGAACAGCCAATCAAACTAAAGGAAGCAACTGCAAGTAACCGCAT
This sequence comes from Tylodina fungina, assembly GCA_031762815.1. NCBI lineage: Eukaryota > Metazoa > Mollusca > Gastropoda > Umbraculida > Tylodinidae > Tylodina > Tylodina fungina. The sequence goes on along the minus strand of JAUEKS010355801.1, from coordinate 658 downwards.
GGCACTTTCGGCGCGACACTTCGAAACTTCTTTCAGTCCAAGCCTTTCCTTTCGAGATTTTGAATGCGCACGCCACATTTTTTTCCATTACACCTTGACTCTTCAATTGTTGTCCATTACTGTTGCTTTGTCTATTCGTAATAATTCTCCTACTTTTTACATATTAGAATATGATTGTTTTAAGATCTGATCAATTACTTAGACTAAGAGATGTTTCGATAAATCATAAATTTGCTTTTTTATCAGCATCAGCGGTTCAGAGAAATCTGCCATGATTGTCAATCAATTTCGCTGTTCGTTTTCGGTCATTTTCGCCGGTCTCTAAATCATGCTAGATGTCCCTGTAGAGTCTAGCTTGCGAAGTGCACATCTTATTTCTTTACTTTATATCCAAAGGAAGACATTTATTTATGCCAAAGATGCCAAAAACAAGCAAAGGATTGTATAGAAAATAATCCCGGATATATTCGGATGATGAATTTTTGGAAAGTGTGGATGCGATGCAGTTTGATATGTCTATTTCGGTCTCGGCCATGGAACCATCTGGTCTTAGGATGTGTTTGATTGAGTCTGTGTGTGTTCCTTTAAGTTTTTTAACTATCTTCCAAACCTGATTAATTGGTGTCTGTGCGTTAATTTCTGATACAAATTTTCTAAA
>JAUEKS010355580.1:0-11649 GCA_031762815.1 Tylodina fungina | reverse complement strand
AACTTACTACACCACTCATATACATGTGACTTTCCCATTACTTTCTCCCTGTAAACTGACTTTATTTCAGTGTGTATTTCTATGGGTTGGTGACCTTTTGCGGTCAGAAACCGAATGACAGACCTTACTTCTACCCTTGACCAATATTCCAAGGGGTAGCCATCTTTGAAGAACTGCCGTGTTCGTTTGGTTTGTTCGATGCTCATGGTGCTCAATCAAGAAATTCCTAAATGATTGTTGTACAAGTGTGCATTTACTGAATGTGAACATTTTAATGTTGAATAGTATTTAAATTACAGCCATTTTCCATTTTATTGTGGAACAGCCCTCATAGATGATAACTTAAAAATGTCGATGTCGTAAGTTTCTGCAGACAGTTTGGCCGCTGTTCTACATGACACCCTCGATGTCCTTGCACCCTTCACTACGAGGACAAGCTCTGATCAGTCTGTCTATGGCGCCCTGGTTCTCTCTCACCATCAAAGAGGCTAGGACAGAACGGTGACGTGTAGAAAGATGATGGAGGAAATCATCCTTAACAGTCGATGGAGATATTTTAAAATTGCTTAGAAAAAAGGCAAAGTTATTAAGACAACAAAACGTTCCTTTTTTATTAACACATTTTGGAGTATCAAGTCAAGAAAGGAACTTCTGACTTTATCTGCCCTGCTACTGGGCGAAACAAAATGTTCCGTTATTCCTTTAGGCAGCACAGTGATGAATTGTGGAAAAATTTTACATCCTCTTTTGATGAAAAAAATCCGACTATAAAATTTTGATTATGTGGAATTGACACAGGACCAAGATCTACATCCTTCCCCTTTTTTTTTGGTATCTCCCTCTTGATCATTTTAGGGAAATAGTCAGAAAAAGAAATTAAGAAGTGTCTTTTGCCTTCTCATACAATTCACCTATTATTATTACAACACTGGGGACATGCAGCCTCAACATTCTGCACTGGCACTGAGGCACTTTGTGACAGATGGCACTGGGGTTACTTTATAGAGCATAACAAATTTAGGTTACGTGCAGGTAATCAGTTAAATAAATGGATTGATGACACTGTAAGATACCCCTCAGAATTTCATGCAAGTACATTTGATACCAGATGATTGATGATGGAATATAATCATCTTCCCTTAGACCAAGGATATAGTCTTTAAAGGCCATGGGGCAAGTGTTGATCAGCTTTGTTGGAATCCACGAAATCCTGACCAGTTAGCAACAGCAAGTGGAGACAAGTCTGTCAGAATATGGGATGCGCGCACAAACAAGGCAGCAGCAACAATCAATACCAAAGGTATTGTACCATTTTATTAAATAGTCCATTTTCTTTTCTTTTTTTTTGTTTTGTTTTCACTAGAAATGTTCCTGAGGTGTCATGGTTTCTTTTGCGAAACATTTGACACACCGTAGGTAATACTTCATAATAAGATTCACATATTAATTAATCCTCATGATCATCAGTTAAAAATTTTAAAAGGCTTTTATCATTGGTATTGACTGCGGACCGAGAGGTTCCGGGTTCGACGCCCACCAGCGACACATGTGTTTTTTCCTTAAGCAAGAAAATTTGCCCCTATTGCTTCACTCAACCCAGGTGAAAATGGGTACAGCTTCCGCTGGAAAAGTATTCTGCGATAGACGTATCCTATCCAGAAAAGGATGGATAAAATCTGTCACTGTCCGCCTCATACTACGGAAACCGGGATAAGCTCCGGCCATATGAGCCGAATGGGACTACTTTTTTTTTTTATCACTGGTAGGTTTTTGTTTGAGATGCCACCAAATGCTTTCTTTTCATCCAGATGCCTTTTTTATCCAACTTTACACATTTATTCCCAGTTTATTGAAGTCAACTTCTTGATCTTCTTTTTCTTCTTTTTCTCCTTCTCCTTTTACTCCTCCTCCTTCTTCTGCTTCTTCATCATCCTCTTCCTACCTCTTTTCCTTTCTCCTTCTCATTCTCTCTTCTCTACCTGATGTAGTAATGCTTCTATTGGCAGACCGGGCCCCTGATTGTTGGTTGACATTTTACTACCACTTGATTTTAAGACATGAAAAACTACTGGACCGTGACTAGCCATGTCGGCTACATGAAAACTATGAAATAATGATGGATTCGATCAGAATTTAAGGAGAGGGCTACCACTAAGCAGTGAGGACCATGCTGTTCAAACCCTCCTGCTCTAACAAAAAGCACTGTGTATGTGCTTCTGAATACTATGAAACCATTAATTTTGGTAGTGTTGTGCTGCGTCTTCTTGGTCTTGTCCTTTCAAATTTTAATTTCCTTTGGGAGTTGTGAGTCCTCTTGGTTTTGTTGGTAGATACAATGACCAATACTTTCGCACGTTACCCTCTCATTTTTCTGTAACATCTGAGCAATATCGTGTTCAGTTTCATTCTTTATTATAATGTAATTCTCATGCCTGCATCTGCTCTCTGACACTCACTTGAGACATGACCTGCTAGATAGTACAGCGGTGGAGATGGCTGGGTCAATGACTAGATGGATCTGTCTGAACACAGGACATATTTCTCTCTATAATGTTATAATAAGGAGTTCTCTGAGTTAGTGAGGTAGGTGAGCTGGCCCATTAGCTTGGCTGCAATGGTTGGAACATGTGTTTAGGAAGGATTAGGATGACTGGATTAGGAGGTGTATGCAAACTTAAAGCTTCAGGGGACGTGGCTAAGGGCGAGGCTAAAACTTCTTTGAAGATATCTTGAAAGAGCATGATGTGAAGACTTTTCTTCTATAAAACGCCGATCGGTGAGATGGTGAAAATAGTTATTTGGACTATTTTCCTTACAGAGAATAACGCCAGGTCTGATCTGTGGGAATATGTGGATAAGGGAGCCATAAAAAAGCAGTCCTTTATTTCAGCGTGTGGAGGAAAAGTGTTAATTAATGATGCCGTAGATAGGAATAGATGGTTTCTGGGTATCTCTATAAAAGGGGGCACTGTGGCCTAGCGGATAGAGCGCTGGACTGCAGACAGAGAGGTACCAGATTTGAGACCCACCAGCGGCCTATTGCTTCACTCAACCCAGGTGAAAATGGGTACAGCTTCGGCTGGAAAAGTATTCTGCGATAGATTAGCATGCTATCCAGAAAGTGAAGGATAAAATCTGTCACTTTTCCTTTCATGTTACTGAAACTGGGATAAAAGTTCTCGGAAAGATTACTTTTTTTTCTTTCTTATAAAAGTCAAGGAAAACGGCTGTTAAACGTTGACTGATTGACTTTTGATAATTTTTGTCCCCCCCAACCTGACTTTGGAGGAGTGTCATTGGATGAGGGTAGTCCATGAGTTATGCAGCAGCAGAAGTTTTTTTTTTTAACAACACACTTGGATATTCTGATCTGGCTCACCGTTTATCTCAGAATGTTCTCATTGCATACCATTCTCATATAAACAAGACTCAACCAGCTCTTAAAAATCGTTTAAGGTGTTCTTGTGACCATTTCTGTTCACAATTTTATATTTTTCTAAATCACAAATTGTCTGTGAATGCGATGTGTTATTGTTTATATTTCAAGACATGGACTTTTCACTCAGACGTCTTAAGAGATATTTAATAAATGAATCATTTTAATTGAAACTCCGAAACTTTTACCATAGGTGGAAGAAGCTGAAATTTTTAATGTTTTTTTTTTAATGATTCATTCACTCTTCATATAAGTATAGTATTTGAAATATCAAAGAGCCAAAGATTGAATGATGGCTGAATTATTTTTCTCTTCTATTTTATTGTATGTTGTAATTTCTTAACAGGGGAGAATATCAACATATGCTGGTCTCCTGACGGCAGCAAGATTGCCGTGGGGAACAAAGATGATCTTGTCACATTCATTGATGCTAGGTCACACCGATCTCAAGCAGAAGAACAATTTAAGTTTGAGGTGAATGAAATCTCCTGGAACAATGATGGTGATCTTTTTTTCCTGACAAGTGGGCATGGCAGCATTCACATATTCAGGTGAACTATAAGGAAAGCTATGATACGTTTACGATGACTCTTAGGATTGTTTTGAACATAAATTTTAGATTAATTTATTATAATCATTATAGAATCATTATTTTTTATAAAAGTTACTTCTGAGCAATAGGCTTCTAAAATTGAAAAATCATTATCATGGAGCTTTCAGGGTTTTTGATGATAACTAAAACTTTAATACCTTATCTTTAAGTTCTCTTTGAGATTTTGTAAGAGATTGCAAAGATAATCAAGTACCGGGTGTTTCCCTCAACACTTTTCAATCAGTTCACTGTTGGTTTCTCCCCAGTTATCCAGAACTGAAAACCCAGCATGTATTGAATGCTCACCCAGCCAATTGTATTTGTATTGAGTTCGACCCTACTGGCCAACACTTTGCCATTGGAAGTGCTGATGCTCTGGTCAGCCTATGGAGCGTGCCTGAGCTAGTCTGTATGCGGACATTTGCAAGGTAATGCACATGTGCAATTCAAGGAGATGGTATGGTTGCATGAGGAGATCCTAGTCAACGACACGGACTCGTCATGACACACACAACACACACACACACACACACACACTCACACACACACACACACAGAGGCAGTGCGTTAACGAAATGATACAGAGGATACTCTGTCAAGCCAATGTGTCCAAGACAGAATTGGGAACAACAGTGTTCCAAAATGACTATATGACATGTTCATACACCCAAAATCGCTGAAGTGAGTGACAAATCGCTCAGACCTTTCGTCCGCAAAAGGGGTCAGAGTCCATCACTGGCTTCTCTTACAGCGCCACTGACCGCAACACAAGACCGAGATTGTCAATCTCTCTTCTGAGACCCAAAACTCAGGGGCTTATAATTTATATTCCCACCTGAGCAGGGCAAAACATCGTGGTTGCAAACTTATTTGCATTATTTACCCATGTCACATGCGACCCTCACGTAATGAATGCTATAGAACAACAATGATTATTTATACAGAAATTAAAAACTGCAACATAAGGCCGTAACACCAGACTTGTATGATCTGTTAAACAATTTTTTTGTCCTGCAGACTGGAGTGGCCTGTTCGAACTCTGAGCTTCAGCCACGACGGTAAAATGCTAGCATCTGCATCAGAAGATCTGGTCATTGATATTGGAGAAGTGGAAACTGGTAAGTAGATGACTATTACTGTTACAGAACACAATATTCCAATGGCCGCGGCTGATCATGTGGGCAAGTTATTCAGAAGCAATGTTTTTGATTTTGAGATTTTCAACAGATTAGATGTTATGCATGCAGGTTGGTGTCTAAATCCGCTTGTCATCATGCGATACTTTTTCAGAAGGCCAGAAACCTGTTTTTGCGCATTTTGTAAAAAAAAATGATGTTCGCTATAATGCCACTAAAATAAATGTTAAATGTCCCCCAAATGACTTTTTGTAAGTTGGCAGCTCCACATTCTCTCTTAACTCCTAGGAAATTAATCCTTGTGGAATTACCGGTCGGAACAGTCTATCGAACTAGTGGTGGTACAGTCACAGCAAATTTAAGTCACAGTCGCAGCAAACTTAAGAAAAATGAAAGCAATGTTTATGACATATTTGTCAGCTGTGAGGGTAAAGTGGGAGGGATGAGGTAAGCCTTGTAGCTGTAGCTGTAGCTGGGTTAGTGCGATGTGTATTTTACTGAAAGCATAGTCACTGCTGATTTTATTTTGCGGTTGGGCTCAGCTAGATATTGGATGTCCATCCCCTCTTTTCATCTGGTTTGAGTTTACTATTTTTCCGAACCCACATACATGCTAACAGAATGTCTGGACCATTTCTGGGTTTACATTACACTACTAGGGATGGCGACTCATTCCTCTCTTGTTTTAAAAGGGGCTGTAACTAAAGACGTGGGAGTTGAGGAAAATGAACTAAAAGCCTCAGACCAATTTCAAATTTGCTAACAAAGATTTATGCAGTGACTGGCTATACGAAGACATTTCTGATATAACAAGGAATAACAATGAGATGCATCAAGAAATAACAATGAGATATATCAAGAAATAAAAATGAGAAATTGCTGGGCCTGGCAATCATGTTATTACCGAAGTACAATATCTCGCCTCTAAAACCACACTTGCAATGAGAGAGTAGTCCTCTCATGTAGTATGGACATCTGCGCATAAAAGAAAGATTGCTGAGGCAGTTTAGGAAGAAAAAGGAGTCGAGAGCACAAAATGGAACCCTGAGGGGTTGGAGTATTGTGATAGTCGGAGACTGGAATATGTAGTCAAGTAAGATAATTAATCTTAAGCAGTATGTGGTAGAACCTTGTCTTTCTCATATTACTTTCCTTCTGTACTTTACCGAATGTATAGTGTTTCCTGTTTTGCTCTTCAGTGATGTGCTTTTGTAATTACAGATAACTTAAGTGTGGACAGATAGTTTTATCATTGTGTATGTGTTTACAAGAGACACGCTTCATAAGATTACGTACGATTTCCCCAACATTCACTGTTAGTGTATGTGTTTACAGGAGACAAGCTTCTTCACATCACGTGCGACTCCCCCACGTCCACTGTTAGTTTTATCATTGTGTATGTGTTTACAGGAGACAAGTTTCATAAGATCACCTGCGACTCCCCAACGTCCACTGTTCGTTTTATCATTGTGTATGTGTTTACAGGAGACAAGCTTCATCACATCACATGCGACTCCCCAACGTTCACGGTGGCTTGGCACCCCAAGCGGTACCTCCTGGCTTATGCGTGTGATGACAGACGAGACCGTGATGCTGGAATCGTGCGGGTGTTTGGTTTTCCCTCAGATTCTTGATGGAGGCCCTTTTTTTACTTTTGTCAAAGTCGTGAGGATGAAGTGTGTGCGATGGTATGTTGTGTGTGACTGGACATAATGTTCTCCACCATTATAGCAGGGGATGAACTGTGTGCGATGGTATGTTGTGTGTGACTGGACATAATGTTCTCCACCATTATAGCAGGGGATGAAGTGTGTGCGATGGTATGTTGTGTGTGACTGGACATAATGTTCTCCACCATTATAGCAGGGGATGAAGTATGTGTGATGGTATGTTGTGTGTGACTGGACATAATGTTCTCCACCATTATAGCAGGGGATGAAGTGTGCGCGATGGCATATTGTACGTGACTGGACATATTGACCCCAACCATTTTAGCTTAAGGATTTGTCTCTTAACTGAGACAAATTTGCCTATTGGTGGGTGGCATTGTTGATGGTTTTTAAATTGTTTCAAAAGGTGAATTACAATTTCTTTTAGCTTTGTTGAACATTAACCCTTTACTGCCTAAAGCGCCGTAAAGCACCCTATACAGAATGGTATTCTTTTCAATAACGGGTAGATACACCTCAATCTGAGATCTGATCTGTGGGCAAATCACAGAACTGGGCGGGGTTGAAGACCAGCCACCAAGCCACTGCTCCAGAGGTTGTTATATTGTATTGCACAACACCTTTGGTCAGTGTAGAGGTAAGCTTCACAGGTTGCCAACCATGGCTCAACGCTCAGGTGCATGATGCAATCAGATATGTAACAGGGGCCATATGTTTTTGGGTAGCTCGAGAGACCCAAGGCTCCTGACTTGCTAATGCACAGACCTGGAAGTGACCAAAGTCATTGTCCATCTGAAGCCGACCCAGAGTCAGAGACGATTATTGTGGGGAGAGTTGCAATGATGATTAATCGTGTTGCGCAAGGAAATCTCGGTAGGAATGAACAGGAGTGAATTGGGGTGGAGGTTTCTGGGTACCTTAGATCTATCAAGATTCAATGAGGATGGGGTGGATCAGATGTATCCAGCAGGAGCCCAATGTGCGAAAAGGAGACTTATACAGCTGAAATGCCTTTAATATCTTGTTCAAGGCATCGAAAAGAAAAGAACATTTCCATTCCAACTAGTACTAATGAACTCTGTAATGAACTCGTCCCACATAAGCAGGCAGGAAATTTCTATTTTTTGCATGCTACATTTACTATCTGTTGACTTCCAATAATTGAGTTGACATTGAGTGAACGTTTAAATGCAACCCAGCACGGTGAAACTAAAGTATCTGTAGTCACAACAGTAAAGGTGTAATCATGGACAACAACTGGAAGTAAAAGGAAAATGATCCTTGCTGTATTAAGAAAATTCACTTTTAGAATTTAAATAACTTTTCAGCCCACTTGAATTATGCTACTTCTCATTTCATCATCAGCATCATCCATTTTATAAAAATTAAGTTGTATGAATTTGATCGTTCTTGTTTTTACATGATGCAATATTAATGGATGTGTGATCTGTGAAAGGAGGTGAACTCAACAGGATGGCACTCTGCTGGAATATGGAATAGTCTTTGATCTCTTAAGAAAAAACTTACATATTCTGTAATAATTTTGGCAAGTACAATGATTTCAAAGTGATCTTTTATGGTGGAACAAGCAAAGACCTCCCAAAAGTAGCAGGAGATTTATAACAAAGTTATTATGTTATATTTGTTGTCACTTTTATTCAGTTGACTACCTGCAGTATGCTTTCTGGAATAAATATTGTTATTTGAAACATTTTGTTGGTGTATAGTATCTGCATTTGTGACAAAGACAATAATTGTTGACTTGTTGAAAAGAATAATGTACAGAATTCTGCACATAACCCCTTATATTAGGTTGTCTTTTATTTTTAGTGCTTACGTCAAACCTATGTACCATGATGTTCCTCCATCGTTTCCGATGATGAGCATGACTTCACCAGGTGGTGGACTGGAGTCTGTGTGTCAGTAAATGGCTGATGAGGCCAATTTGGGCAAAAAACACCCGTCCACATATATCACATGTCAGTGTTGAGGCAGTAGGCAGTTGGGGAACTGCCCGTTCTGTTCTTCCTTGCGGTTTGCTTCTGCTGAGCAGCTTGTAGCCTGTGTTTTTTGGCCATGTTAGTGCCTTTGGTGACGTCAGATTTCCATTTAGTTCGACTGCAAGCACTTTCCTCCCAGGCCTGGACATTGATCTGGCATGTTTTAAGTCGCTGTTTCAGGCTGTCTTTAAATCGTTTTTTTTTTCCTGGCCACCGATCGCTCGCTTGCCGTGTTCTAATTCAGAGTAAAGAATGTGTTTGGGCAAACGGTCGTCTGTCATGCGGACGATATGGCCAGCCCACAGCAACTGAGCCTTGTCCAGAAGCATGTGAATACTAGGGAGGTTCGCTGCTCTAAGTATTTCTGTATTTGGCACTTTGTCCTGCCATCTGACTCTCAGGATTGTACGTAGGCAGCTTAGGTGACAGTGATTAAGTTGTCTGACATGTTTGGAGTATGCGGTCCAGGATTCCGCAGAGTAGAGGAGGATGGATATGATCGCAGCTCTGTAGACTTTGAGCTTGGTGTTGAGGGTGATCCCTCTGTGCCCCCAAACAGTGGATTGTAACCGTCCAAACGCAGACATGGCTTTTGGAATTCTGCATTCCACTTCATTGTCTAAGTTGTTATTTCTGTTGACAGCGCTGCCTAGATAGGTGAAGGTCTCCACTGCAGTGAGGGATGAGCCATCGATTGTAATTTGTGGAGGGTTGTAGGTTTTGCTTGGGTCTAGTTGGTAAAGTACCTCAGTTTTCGTCGCACTGATGGTGAGGCCGAAGTTATGGCAGGCATTGGAAAATTTGTCATTGCTGCCTTGCATTTTTGGTTCATTGGGGGAAGCAGGGGCGCAATCATCAGCAAATAGCAGTTCATTTATTTTAGCATGGTGCACTTTGGTGCCTGTACACAGCCTTGTTTTACCCCATTGGTGACAGAAAAGGGTTCTGAAAGTTGTCGTTGTCGAGAACTCTGGCCATCATACCATCACGAAACTGGCGAATTACGGCTATAAAGGCCGAAGGGCATCCAAACTTGCTCATAATTTGCCATAGATCATCGCGGCAGATGGTGTCAAATGCTTTGGCAATGACTGCCATATAGAGGTCTTGATGTTGTTCCTGACATTTTTCTTGTAGCTGACGCACAGCGCAAAATCATGTCAGTTGTTCCTCGACTAGATCTGAACCCACACTGGCTCTCCGGAGGAAACCTCTTTCCAGGTGTTTAATAAGGCGATTGAGAAGTACACGGGCAAGGATTTTGCCAGCTATCGACAGGAGAGATATGCCACGGAGATTGTCACATAGCTGTCTGTTCCCCTTTCTCTTATAGAAGGGTACTATTGTGACTTGGTCTCATTTTTCAAAAAGGAAGTGATTAGTTCGTTTATGGTTTTCAACATTACAAGTCCAGCTACTTTACAAATTTCAGCCGGCAGGGCGTCGGCTCCTGGTGCTTTGTTACAAGAAAGATGAGGGATGGCTATTTTGGTCTCCTCTAGACTGATGACATTGGAGAGGTCCTCGTTTATTGGGACTCGTAGGAGACGTTCAATTGCTTCCCTGTTGATCTCAGATGGACGGCTCAGAACTGATTCGAAATGTTCTGCCCAACATTTCTGTATAGCAGGTCTGTCTATCAGGAGAGATGTTCCATCGGCTGACATGATGGGAGATGTTCCAGACTGCTGTGGGCCATATATCTTTGATAGCTTCAAAGAATTCTTTTGAATTATGGGAGTCAACATAGGCTTGAATTTCATCTGCTTTCTTGCTTAGCCATGAGTCTTGTATTGCATTATTTGAAGTTTTACGGATGTTTGCTAGGCTTCTTTTTGGCAGCTCAGCAAAGGTCGTTTTGATGCGCTCGTAAGAGTTGGTGCTTCTTCTCAAGTAGTGCTTTTATTTCATTGTATTTTTCATCGAGCCAGTCCTTGCTCTTTCTTATTTGCATACCGAGATGTTCAAGAGCAACTGAGTGAACTGTGTCTCTGAATGCTGCCCAGGATGCTTCAATATCGTTTGAGGGTTGGAAATCGGACAGGGCTCTGTCAAGACCAGCTGATAGAGACTGAGCTACAGTTTCACTTCTGAGGGTTTGGACATTTAGTCTTTTAGGGATTTGAGTTTTCTGTGGGCGCCTTGGTGGTATAGTGCGGATGTTGAGCCTTGATAGAATTAAGCGATGGTCAGTCCACCATTCTGCGCCACACATGACCTTTGTACTCTTAACATCGGGTGCACATTCCTGGCGGGAAAGTACGTAGTCTTTCATGCGCCAGTGCTTTGATCGAGGGTGCATCCAAGTTGTCTTATTCCTAGCTGGAAGTCTGAAATTTGTGTTGGTGATAGTAAGACTACGGGTAGCACAGAGCCTTAGAAGAAGGTGGCCATTACTGTAACAGTTACCCACCCCACGAGGTCCTACGATTTCCTTCCAAGCTTTGTGGTGAGTGCCATCCCGTGCATTAAAGTCGCCAAGGATGAATAATTAGTTAGCCTTTAGGATATCTTCTTCTTCTTCTTTTTCTTCTTCTTCTTCTTCTTTAGAGCCGACTGACTCAGTTTCACTGAGTATTACTGTCGACGCGCATGAATTTAAATTTAAACAAAAATTAATTAATTTATAATTTATGGTTTATGAAGATCTTACGTTAATATTTCGTATTTTCATTTGAATGTCTCGGTGCTATCACATATTTTAACATCAGCTGATGGTAAACCATCCCAAAGTCCTTTTGTGCTAGGAAAGAATGAATGTAAGTGTGAATCGACTATTGAAGAAGGTATTGTGTAGTTTAGAGTACCTGATCTA